>SNVD02005153.1:0-77500 GCA_013180625.2 Boswellia sacra
TCTAGATGAAGTGGCCAGTTGGAGCTCAAATGTGTCATATGTGTTTTTATTTTTTGGGAGTGGTTGGGGGATAGTTGGAAACAAATCTGCATTAATAAAATTGACTTCCAAAATTCTATTTTGTTCTTTTAACTATGTCTTTTAACCATATAGTTGGCTATGATATGCTGCAGCATCTTATGCCTCCCTATGCTACTCCACCGCATCCATATGTTGCAATGTATCCGCATGGTGGTATCTATGCTCATCCATCCATTCCTCCGGTAGGTTCTTTTCTCTAATGCTTTACTTGAAGTTTTCAGATTGTCATTTTTGTCTTTAAATTGTGGATTTTTAACTACCTTAAATGATGTATTCTGTTCTCATGCAGGGATCTTATGCTTTTAGTCCTTTTGCAATGCCTTCTCCAAACGGGATTGCTGAAGCATCTGTTAGTTTCCTGTTAATCTATTACTTGGACGGCATTAATGGAGCATCTGCTACCCATTTACTGGATGCATTTTTTTATTTACCTTTTATGTCTCATTGCTTGTTCCTTTCATCCAATTGTTCCTCCATCTCTCTTTTGTTATAGATATTGCGCCATGAAATTGATATAAAACTTAAGAAGTGTACTTTCATGTTCTCATCATGCAAGATCTTTTTCGTACTTTTGACTTGTTAAACTAGTAAATCATGTCTAGCCTTAGGTGTTGCATGTTGCTCCTAAGTTAGATTGAATTTTAATTGCTCGGTATTGTCTTTTCACTTGGTAATCTACCTGACATTGGAATAATTCTGGATATTCAGTGGTGAGAGTGCAAGTGAAGGAAGTGATGCCAATTCTCAGAATGCAAGCATGATTTCATTTAGCTTATTTATTGGTTATGGATTACTTCTGTATTTCAATGAATGCTTCTGTCAGTAATATTTATTATTGGTAAAAAGTGCTTGTATTTCAATGAATGGTATTAAATTAATGAATGCTTCTGTATTTCAATGAATATAAATTGTAATGAATAATCATGTATTCCTTGTGTATTATATTGTACATTAATTTAAGTGCTCATCTGATGATTCCATTATACTATATAATTCTATTTACTTGATAATAAAGCTAACGCGATAACATTAAGCTGCCTAATCTTTACTACTTTTATAAGCGAGATTGTGTTATGGTAATTATTTGAAAAATATTTTTATATTCACTACATATTTATTATTCAGTTAAATTAAAAATAAATGGTATAAAATTTAAACGAAACAAGCACTTTTTACGGTAAAAAAATTACAAATTGCACAATATTTACGGCGGGCTTGGGCCCGCGGTATAATTTAACGGTGGGCTACAAGCCCAAAGTATAACATTTTCATTGCGGGCCACAACGCCCGCCGTTAAGTTTTTATCGCGGGCCTAGGCCCGTCGTAAAAAAATTCCACCACACCACGAATTTTAACGGCGGGCTTTTAGCCCGCGGTAAAACAGGTTTTACTGCGGGCTAAAACCGCGGTAAAAAGTGAATTTATTTTTTACGTCGCCATTTTATACGGCGGGCTTGAACCGCGGTAAGCCCGTCGTATAAGGCCTTTTACCGAGGTTTCGGCCCGCGGTAAAAGACCCATTTTCTTGTAGTGCTAACATTTCAAGAAACAATTGTTAATTCCTTGTCATATATTACAAATTTCCAATTTTCTGTCACGCTTAGTTATTAATTTGATGACTATGTTTTGAAAAACCGCCCGCAAGTTAATGCAGTAACAGCCCTTCCTTCTTGTGAATTTGATGATTGATTTATGTGTGGAATTGTAGTGAAAAATCTGAAAGGTCTTGAATTTTGTTCTAAAAGCAGCGGCATTCTTAGCCATACAGGAATTTTTTACAGGATTTACAATTTAGATGAACCTCTTTTGTACACATTGAAGAGTTCATAGTCCAATGAATACAGTTCAAATGAAGTCAAACCGTTATGTAGCCTAGAGTGATAAAAATTGAGTGGACACGGTGACAAATGCTGGCAGATGAGACTTAAAACAAAGAGACAAATATATTGCTCTAGCTCTTGCAGTAGAAGTGAGAAAAAAAAAAAGGAAGCATTTACTGCTTGACCTTGATAAACTTTGGCTGCAGCCTAACCCTAAAGTGATAGATCCATAGTAATGAGATATCGATAGAGCAAAATTTGCATCATTCACAAAACCTTTAGCAAAGTAGCAGCTGTTAAGTAGTAAGTTTCCAGTGCCCAGAGTGAAAGTTACTAAGGGTTCATATGCGTCCTTCAAAGGTTTCTGTTGCTCCTTTTGTGAAAGCCTAATATTAATTATAAGATCCGTTGTATAACATTATTACGAAATGTTCGAGAATACCAAGAGAATTAAATCAATTGAAAAAATCTACGACAGCTCATGAAAATCATTAAAGCGCGTGCTACATTTTTTTGTTTATAATAATTGCTATCTTACATCAATGAGAAATGGTTCAAATCTAATGGAGAACCACATCAGATAGGCACGGATTGGATCCTTTGGAATGAAATAAAGAAATCTGAAATGAAATGGGCAGGTAAAGAAATATTCTTTTTGTATTCCTAGTGCGACCTCAATATCTCTCGTTAGACAATCATATCAATCCTATGAAAACAACATACATCGCTCTTGCTTCAAAGTCAAAACGCTCTTAAAATATGATGTTTGAGCAGACTAAGATTAAGGTGGTATTTGTTTCAATCACTTAACATTTTTAAGATCTAAACACTTTTTAGAACTTAATTTTACCACTTAGTAGGATGTTTGTTTACCTTTTTATATACCACTTAAAAAAAGTGGTAAGAGAATATTTTACCTTTAATATGACTTTTTTACCCTTTTTAAAATGTAAAATGTTTATATTTACATTTATACAATCATTTAAAAATTAAATAGTTAATAAAATTAAATCAAAATTCTTTTTCATTTAAATAATTAATAATATTTTTCTTACAACCTTTAAAAAATAATTATTAACTAAAATTAAATAAAAATTATTTTTCATTTAAATGGTTAATATTATATTATATAAACTCATATGATATTATTGTATAACTACTATATCATTAATATTATCAATTTTTAAAATTCATTCCTCCAATTAATATTTTATCCATTACATT
This sequence comes from Boswellia sacra, assembly GCA_013180625.2. Classification (NCBI taxonomy): domain Eukaryota; kingdom Viridiplantae; phylum Streptophyta; class Magnoliopsida; order Sapindales; family Burseraceae; genus Boswellia; species Boswellia sacra. The sequence continues at coordinate 3,126 of SNVD02005153.1, forward strand.
TTGAGGACCATATTTTGAATCATAGAAAAATAATTCTATTAATTAAAGTGTTTTCTATTTCATAAACTTAAAAAGAAAAAAAAAACTAATACGATCTTTTAACTGACAATATCAAATATTAATTTTTTACTTTAAATTTATACTATTAAATAAAATAAAATGTCCTTAGCAATTTAATAAATAACTTTTGAAGTTTCAATAAAACTGTCCCTATAATATGTAATAAAATTCTATCAAATATATTATCTATTTTAAAACTTACTATTTATAATGATATCAAATTTTTCAATAGTTATTATTGAACATATTATTAACTAATTAATTTGAAATATTAATAGAAATAAATGAAAGTTTACCAATTACAAAAAATATTTATCATATTTTAATATGGTAATTATAAATATAGTAATAAATAATATAACAATTTGATAATAAATACTAAAACAATTACAAATGTAAAAAAATTGTACCTTTTAATAAATTAAAATAATATTCATAAATAAAAATTTGATAAAATTTATATTATTTTAATATGTAGGGATATTTGTGAAATAAAATTTTTAACACCTTATTTAGACAATGATGATTAGAAAATTGAATAAAATCTATATTATTTTAATATACATGGATATTTATGGCATAAAATTTTTAACACTTCATTTAGACAATAGTGATTAGAAAAAGTGATAAATTTTCACTTTTTCAATTAAGTGATTTATCACTTAAAATAAGTGCTAAATGGAAAAACAAACAAAAATTTTAAGATTTAAATCTAAACACTTTTAAGTGTTAAGTGATAAGTGAAAGAAAACAAACACCACCTTAGTTTTGCTCCAACAAGTAAGACAAGTTATTAGCTTCTAATTTGATTTATTATCTCTTTAATATTGGCGTTTGCCATCTTAACTGGCTTCTTTAAGTTGTTTTTATATTTAATTATAAACAAGCCATATATGGGTCAACTTTCTTGATGAGAGACAAGTCATGGGGCTCAATATTAATCATAAAACAGTATTTTATGTAACGTGATATTGAGAAAAGTGTGTCTATGTAAATTGAGTCTTTTGAACATGAACTTTTATCTATGGTAAAAAGACCAAACTTTATTCAAGAACGTTAGCAGAGACCCTTGAGTAGTTGAACTAACATACTCATATGAATAAACCAGACTTGCTACACATGCACAAGCTTAATTAGAATAGAAATTTAGGATAAGATTGCTGCGGTATAGCATCATCATCTGTATTATGTATAAATTAATCCACGACGGATTTTGAGGAAAGAAAAATAGGATTCATTGGTGGGTATTAAAAGTAGTCATACTTTATTTGTTTGAATTATTAGTAATTTAAATTCAAGGATATTTAAGTATAAATAAATAAATAAATAAAATCTAATTTCAAATTAGGTGTAAAGAGTAATTTGATGGGTAACAAATACCAAACTCCTACTATTCTAGAGTTATAAAAATAGGAATTTCGATTTTAATTAACGGTTTACGAATCCTTGGCACATTTCTAACATAATTATTTTATAGATCCTTGGCATTTTCCAATGGTAATAGAGTAAAAGGCAATGGCTAATGAAATAATTAATGATCATTTTGGTGATGAGGTTGGTAAAAGAGCTGCTGATCAGGCAGAGAGTCCTTAGGCTACTGAATTAAATTATCTTTTATCTAGTGTTATCGATCGAAAGGTACGTAAATTTTTGTCTCCATATACTGGCAATATATTTAAAGTACCAGAATTTCTTCTAAACGGTAATGAAAATGCTTATGAACCTCAAATACTTGCAATTGGTCCTTATCACCAGGGTGAGAATCACTTAAGTGCTATGGAAGAACACAAGATGTACTATCTGGCAAAGCATCTGAAACGAAAATGTGAAAACAGTACTAATACCATGGCTCCACCATGAGGGATTTGGAAGAAAAAGCTCGTGCTTGTTATGTAGATTCTGTAAATCTTACTCGTAATGAGTTTCTAGAAATGGTGATACTCGATGCTTGCTTCATCATTGAGCGTGTTCGTGATCAAAATGTTGTACGTAATAAAAATTGGTGATCATCCTGTCTTTATAGCAAGTTGGATAATGACTAGCGTGAGGTTTTGATTTATTATTGTTAGTGAATTTTATAACTAATTTAATTCACTTAAATTTAACTTTTGATTAGTTTTTGAGTAAAATAAGGACAAAATAATATGCTATTTTAGTTAAATACAAATTCTTTGGAATGGTTGATTCGTAGTAAATAAAAATTGGGACAAATCAGGCCAAAAAGAGGAAAAGTCTGGATCACCAAAACAGAAGGATGGCGCTCTTGCACAAAGAAGATGGTGCAGTAGCACAATAATGCAGAAAAATATATTCGAAATCAATGAGTTGGTGCTCCCACGTCAGCTAGTAGGTGCATCGACACGAGACTAAGAACAAGAAGCCTGCGAACCTGAAAGTTGGCGCTCCCACGCCACTATATCTGCACAACATCAATTTTGGAAATTTTCAGAATTCCTCTTTCAACTCAAATTCGACTTCTTTCTTTCATAGAATATAATAGGCATATTTTAGGTCTTCTTTAGGGTATCAGAGGCATCACTAGAGATACTTAGGAAGCAAGCAAGTAATCTACAACCCTTGGAGGCTCAATTCAAGAAGAATCATCAAGTTCCCCTAGTTTTCTTCCTTATTTGTAATCTATGAATGCTACTCGATTTTCTTATGTTATTTTTCTTCACATTATGAACTAAATCCCTGTTTCTAGGGTTAGGATGTAGCCAAGTTTGATACTCTATTATTTTAATTCAATATATTAATGTTTATTCAATTTCTTGTTGAGTAAGTTATTCATGTGTTTAATACTTGTGATGGTCTGACCAACTATTGCATGATTTGAGATATAAGTTACACTGAGAAGTTAATTTTTATTAGTCCTTGAGAGTGATTTACCATTAACTCATATGAGATAGAAATATAATTTTGATTTGTGCAACCCTATATGATTTCTTATGCTTAAAGGATAATTATAGGTTGTCAGATGAGATAGACATCTAATTCTCCCTATAATTATACATTGTTATTGCTTGAAAATGAAGAACACATTAGAGAAATTGGTTGGCAACAAGGGTGATAAACATTAATTAAATTGGATTGAATAAGAGAGTGGATAACTTAGGTGAAACCTAAGACCCTAGAGTTAAATACTATTGATTTTATCTCAATTTAGCTTGAAAACTTATCTCTTTGCTTAGTATTTAATTCAGTTAATTAGTTAGTTAATTCCTTTAAATTTAATATTCACATTGATTATTCAAATAAAATCATAGTTAGATTAAGTTTAGTATCGTGGGAACGATAACTCATTCATTATTATATTACTTCTTCGATTTCGTATACTTGCAGATTTTGCATAACAAGTTTTTGGCGCCGTTACCGACGATTGTTTTTTATTAATATCGAACTAGATAACTTGGTTTTTATTTTCAGTTTTTACTTAAAGTTTTGCTTCATTTGATATTGGCAGTTGCATGCGAAAGTTTGGAGACAAGGACCTATTACCTTTGGATACCGAGATAGAACGAACCTGTCAAAAGAATAGAAAGGACAAGTGCGAAAAGTCCAAACAAACAAACGTGATGGTTGACAATATGGAAGGAAACGGAAAAAGGGCTATAGTCCCAGCTAATCAAAGACTCATGGATTACATGATCACTACGATGACAGGAATTCATCAAGCTATAAGGAAACTGACCATTCAAGCAAACAATTTTGAAATTAAACCAGCTACTCTTCAAATGATTCAATAATTTGCATTTTGTGGACTACCTAATGAAGATCCTAATGCTCATATTGTTAATTATATTGTTAATTTTATTCAAATTTGTGAAACATTCAAGCTTAATGGAGTTTTGGATGATGCTATTAGACTGTGTTTGTTTCCTTTTTCATTAAAAGATAGAGCTAAGAGTTGGTTGAACTCTTTACCTGTAGATTCTATCACTGTTTGGGAGGAGTTAACCCAAAAATTCCTTGCCAAATTTTTCCTACCATCGAGTACAGTCAAGCTACAAACAGAGATCTCCAACTTTACACAATATGAAGGAGAATCTCCATATGATGCATAGGAGAGGCTTAAGGAGCTGCTTAGAAAGTGTCCTCATCATGGCCTAGCCAAATGGATGCAAGTGCAAAACTTTTACAAAGGAATGGGACACTCAACAAGAACTTTAATAGATGCAGCTTCTGGAGGAGCCTTTATGAAGAAAACGCAAGATGAGGCATATGACTTGATTAAGAAGATGGCAATGAACAACTTTCAATGGAATGGTGAGAGACCTACATCCAAAAAGCTAGCTGGACTTCACAATCTTGATGAGATAGACTCTTTGAAAGCACAAATGGCTGCGTTGACTAGGCAATTAGAAAATCATGTTATGGCATCCAAGCCATCCATGTTCCAGCACCGTATGTGAGCATTGTCAAGGCAACAATCCTAGTGAGGGATGCGAAGAAGGGAATCCGTTCTAAGGACAAGCTGAGGAAGCTAGTTATGTTAATTACAACCATCCTAAGAATAACCCTTATAGCAACAACTACAATCCAGGTTGGAGAAATCATCAAAATTTCTCTTAGAGCAACTAAAACACCATGAAACCTCCTCAACAAACTTCTTAACCAGAAAATAAACCATCTCTAGAAGAAGCCTTGACCCAATTAACAACAACCATAACAAGCTTCATGAAAAAATTGACCAATTCATGGCTAAAACAAATAATAACTTCTAAAACCAATCAGCTCAAATTAGAAGTTTGGAGACTCAAGTAAGTCAGCTAGCTAATATTGTCGGTGGAAGACTACAAGGTAACTTACCTAGCACTACCAAAGTGAACCAAAAGAGCATTGCAAAGCTATTACTTCGAGGAATGGAAAAGAGTTGGGTGAGCCAATGAAGGTTGAAAAGCACAAAAAGAAGGAAGAAGAAGAACCAGCCATTAACCCTATGCCAACAATGAAAACTAACAAAGACACAGTTCATAACATGCCATTACCTATTGCAAAACTAGTTCCTAAAGTCTCTTTTCCTCAAAGGCTACAAAAGAGTAAGCTAGATAAGCAATTATCTGTGTTCTTAGAGGTCTTCAAGAAGCTACACATCAATATAACTTTTGTGGAAGCCCTAGAGCAAATGCCCAGCTATGTCAAATTCATGAAAGACATACTGTCCAAGAAGCAAAAGTTAGATGATTATGAGACTGTTACCTTAACCAAAGAGTGCATCGCCATATTGCAAAAGAAGCTGCCACCAAAGCTCAAGTATCCACGGAGTTTTTCTATTCCTTGCTTTATTGATGACTCATTCTTCACTAATGCATTGTGTGATTGGGGTGCAAGCATAAATCTAATGCCTTTATCTATTTTTAGGAAACTTAGCCTAGGTGAGGCAAGTCCCACTACGGTTTCTTTGCAGCTAGCCGATATACCCATCAAACATCCAAGAGGAGTAATTGAAGATGTACTGGTTAAGGTAGACAAGTTCATTTTCATAGTAGATTTCATTATGCTTGACAAGGAGGAGGATAAGGAGATACCCATTATGTTGGGCAGACCGTTTTCAGCAATTGGTAGAGTGTTGATTGATGTCCAAAAGGGTGAGTTAAAAGAAGAGGTAATCTTTAATGTTTTTAATGCCATGAAATATCCGGATGACATTGAAAATTGCTTTCAAATTGATGAGGTGAGTTCTATGGTATTAAAACATAAAACTTTACCTTTGGATGCATTAGAAGCTAGCTTGACATGTTCTAAATTGCTGGATGAATTTGGTGATTGTGAAGGAGTTGGGTACATAAATTGGATGGATTCTTTTGGGCCAAATAATAAGAAATATTATGAGTCATTAGGACAAGGACCTAGCGTACCATTACCCTCTATTGAGAAGCCACCAGCCCTTGAATTAAAACAACTATCTAGTCATCTTAAATATGCTTACCTTGGGGAGTCATCCACACTTTCAGTCATTATATCATCTAGTTTGACTAGTGTAGGGAAGAAAAACTATTACGAGTGTTAAGAGAACATAAAATGGCTATAGGGTGATCTATCTCCGACTTGAGAGGAATTAGTCCTTCAATGTGTATGCACAGAATTCTCATGGAGGAGAATTGTAAACCTTCAATTGATGCACGAAGAAGGCTAAATCCTACCATGAAAGAGGTAGTTAGAGCTGAGGTATTAAAATAGCTAGATGCAAGGGTAATTTACCCCACATCGGACAGCTCATGGGTGAGTCCGGTTGAGGTTGTGCCTAAAAAGGGAGGGATGACTGTAGTGAAGAATGAAAATAATGAATTGATTCCAATTCACGATTACCGGGTGAATTTGCATAGACTATAGGAAATTGAACAAAGCCACTAAGAAAGATCACTTCCCTCTACCTTTTGTTGATAAGATGCTAAATAGGTTGGCTAGACATGAATTTTATTGTTTCTTGGATGGCTATTCCGAATCAAATTGCCATAGCACCCGAAGACCAAGAGAAAACCACTTTCACTTGCCCCTATCGTACATTTGCTTTTAGGAGAATGCCCTTTGAGTTGTATAATGCCCTAGCCACACCACATTTCAAAGATGTATGATGGCCATATTTTCTGATATGATTGAGAAAAATATTAAAGTGTTCATGGTTGATTTTTTAGTTTTTGGAAATACGTTGGGCAATGCCTAAATAACTTAAGGTTAGTGCTTAAAAGATGTGAAGAAACTAGCTTGACATTAAATTGAAAAAAATGTCATTTCTTGGTCAAGAAAGGGATAGTGTTAGGCCATAAGATGTCCTCCATAGGAATTGAGGTAGATAGGGCTAAAATAGAGACAATTGAAAAATTGCTGCCATTAACATTGGTAAAAGGGGTTAGAAGTTTTTTAAGCCACGCAGGTTTCTATAGGCGGTTTATTAAGGATTTCTCCAAGATTTCCAAACCACTTTCAAATTTACTTGTGCAACATAACACGTTTGTATTTGATAGCAATTGTGTGCAAGCATTTGAAACTCTAAAGAAGAAGTTGGTGATAGCTACTATTATGGTAGCACCGGATTGAGAGTTACTGTTCGAACTAATATGTGATGCAAATGACTATGCAGTAGGTTCAGTACTTGGGCAGTGATTAAACAAAGTTTTTCATGCCATATACTATGCAAGTCACCCTCTCAACGATGCTCAACTCAACTATGCCACAATTGAAAAAGAGTTGCTTGCCATAGTATTTGCTTTCAACAAATTTCGACCCTATTTGATTGGTAATAAGGTGATTGTGTACACTAACTACTTAGCCATTAAGTACCTCATGGCCAAGAAAGATGCAAAGCCTAGGCTTATTCGATGGGTGCTGCTACTTCCAGAGTTCAACTTATAGATCAAAGACAAGAAAGGCATAGAAAATTTGGGGGTGGATCATCTTTCTCGTTTAGAATTGCTGGAAGAACAAGAAGACCACACACAACCTATTGATTATCACTTTTCGGATGAGCAGCTGTTTGTTGTATCTTCCAACCAAGCCATTCCATGATTTGAAGATTTTGTGAACTTCCTTGCAACAAAAATCATCCCACCAGGCCTCTCTCATCAACAGAAAAAGAAATTATTTGCTGATGTGAAGCACTATTATTGGGATGATCCAATTCTTTATCGCCATTGTGTAGATCAAGTAATAAGGAGATGCACATCAAAGAAGAAATGCAAGACATCTTAAAGCATTGCCATGTGCTAGAGTATAGAGGTCACTTCGGAGGACAAAGGATAGTAGCCAAAGTTTTTCAATTAGGGTTCTTTTGGCCTACTTTATTCAATGTGATAGGAGTCAAAGAGCGGGTAATATTTCTAGATGGAATTAAATACCTTTAAAGACTATGCTAGAAGTGAAACTGTTCGATGTATGGGGAATCGACTTCATGGGAACTTTCCCATCCTCCTACAACAACAAATATATCCTCTTGGTAGTGGACTATGTGTCAAAATAGGTAGAAGCTAATAGGTAGAAGCTATGGCAAGACCAACTAATGATGGTAAGGTGGTGCTTAATTTCCTAAGAAAGCATATTTTTACAAGATTTGATACGCCAAAGGCCATTATAAGCGATGAAGGTACACACTTCTACAACAAACAATTTGTAGCCCTCTTATCTAAATATGATGTGAACCATAGGAAAGCTCTTGCTTACCATCCACAAACCAATGGCCAAGCAGAAATCTCAAATCGTGAGGTTAAAAGAATCCTTGAGAAGATCGTTGCTAACTCAAGAAAAGATTGGGCAAGGAAGTTGGATGATGCATTGAGGGCACATCGAACCACGTGAGACAGCCACCTCCACAACAGCCATAACAGTAGCCTCGGCCTCCAGCCCCTTCTTTAACCACTACATAGCGGATGGACATATTTGAGAATGAGCTCTAGGATACTCGACGCGAGCTTTTTACTGTATGCCACGATGTCACTCATATTAAAGAAATGACGACTTACATAATAGAGACCCAACATGCATTCCAGCAGTATTTCATCAGTTAAGGGGCATCTCTGGCCTTATTTCCTCCTCAACCTCCCTTTGTAGAGGATGCGAGGCAACCTACTGAGGAGTGTCCTCTAGAGCCAGCTATTGACGATGAGAAGGATGTTACGTAGCAAGGCAATGACTATGTCTTTACTGGCACACTGACTATTGACCTTAGTAAGGATCTTGGAGATGTTTTGGTGATGATTTGAGGGTTGATTAGGACCCCTCTGGTTCTTGAGTCTTTAGGGAAGTTTCTTTTGCCTTTCTTCTCTTTTCTGCATGTGTGCACGTTGAGGTCATTGTGCCTCTCAAGTTTGGGGTTGCAATCACTTTATGGAGTTTTTGTACATAATTGTCTGTTTTTGTTTGTTTTGCATATCTATTTCTATGTATTTTGCATATAATGTATGTTTTCATTAAAAAATTTTAATATAAAAAAATTTCTTCTTTTGCTTGCACTGTGATGGCCAATGATAGGATGATGATTGCTTAGTAATGACAATTCTTAGAAATTAAAAATTTTTGCATGCCATCTATAGGTTTGACTTAATTGTTAGTTTTATCTTATTTTCAATTCCTTGAACAATTTGAGCACGTTGAGTCATGATTATTGAAATTGGGTGTTGATTCAAAGGAATATTATGTGATGTAAATGAGTTATAAAATTTCAAAAAGACTCTAGAACTTGCTTGATTGTTGCTTGAGGCAAACTCATAGACGACTCAGCATCAAAGAGATGATTTAGGCCATTGTTGGATTGATTGAGTCTTCCAAGTTAACCCATGATTGAAATAGATCCCTAGTTGTCCCCTTTGGGCCCATTGAAACCTTTTTCTTTGTTAGCTCACTAAATGTATCCCAGGCACATAAAAGATTTATATCTAAATAGTGTACCTTAATCACGAGCATGCTAATCTTTCAAAACTTTAATTTGTGCATGAATAAGGGTGCATAAGGGAGGATGGGAGGTGTTTTGGTGGTATATGAAATGATTGTATATTTAGTTTTGGATTAAGGGTGATTAAAGGTTGATTTTGAGTTTGATGCTTTTGACGGAAGTCTAGAATTCAAATATTTGCATTATTCCCTCTGTTGAAAAAAAATCTGGATAAGTTGATTTCGTAGCCTTTTTAGTTTAAGCAAGTAAGCTCTTCGGGATGTCTTAACATCTAGTATCCTAAAGCCAACTGGCTTGGGAGTTGCTAGCTAAAAGCCTGTTACACGGACTAAAAAGAAAGCTTAAAGGAATCAACATTATACTGTCTAGTTAAAAAAAAAAGAGAGAGAGAGAGAATATTGTAAACAGTCGAATGAGTTGACAACATGATGATGATGTGTGTTGTTGCAATATTGAGTAGATGTTCAACCATGAAAGGGGAGATGAGACTCAATTGAAGCTTGATAGGAATTGTATTGCGAATATAAGTTGGTAAGGGTGGACAATTTATGACATTTTGGGAGATTTTAGATGCTTTATGAGTACATTGAACCTAGAAAATTGACTTTCTTTCCATACCCTTATTGCCCTAGCCATTTATTACAAGCTTTAAAAAGTCATATTTGATCCCTGATATTGAGTGGATTTACATTAGAGAGCAGAATGAATAGTAAGTTTACGGAGTCTCAATTTTTGTATAACATATAAATATTTTGTTTAACTCATTTTGCTGCATAATCTCATTAGAATTGTATTCAAAGATGTGAGATTGACTCATCAGACACACACTCGAAGAATTGAAAATGGGCTTAACTGATATTGAGAAGGATCCTGGTTGGTTTTGCGAGTTTGAAATTCCTTTGAGTTATCAATGATGCAACTTTGAGGTTAATCACAATGATAAGCACAAGTTTGATTTGACATAGACAATTTTTGATCTAACAATACTTGTTTTATGTTATTGATTGCTTTTGTTTTGTTCGAGGACCAGCAAAATGTTAAGTTTGGGGGTATTTGTCAGTGAATTTGATTCACTAATTTAATACACTTAAATTTAACTTTTGATTAGTTTTTAAGTAAAATAAGGAGAAAATAATGTGCTATTTTAGTTAAATACAGATTCTTTGGAATGGAATTTGATTCCTAATAAAGCACATAAAAATTGGGACAAATCAGGCTAGAAAGAGGAAAAGTCTGGATCACCAAAATAGAAGGATGGCATTCTTGCACAAAGAAGATGGCGCAATAGCACAAAAATGCAGAAAAATAGATTCAAAATCAGAGATTTGGCACTCCCACGTCAGCCAATTGGCACAGTGGTGCAAGACCAAGAGCAAGAAGCCGTGCAAATCAAAAAGTTGGCGCTCCCGTGCCATTGTATCTGCGCTCTTGTGCAAGGTCAATTCTGAAAATTTTCAGAATTCCTCTTTCAACTCGGATTTGACTTCTTTCTTTCATAGAATATAAATAGGCATATTTTAGGTCTTCTTTAAGGTATCAGAGGCATCATTAGAGATACTTAGGAGGCAAGGAAGCAATCTACAATCCTTGGAGGCTCAATTCAAGGAGAATAATCAAGGAATCTTCAAGTTCCCTAAGTTTTCTTCCTTCTTTGTAATCTATGAATGCTACTCGATTTTCTTATCTTATTTTTTTTTTACATTATGAACTAAATCCCTTCTTCTAGGGTTAGGATGTAGCCAAGTTTGACACTCTATTATTTTAATTCAATATATTAATGTTTATTCAATTTCTTGTTAAGTAAATTATTCATGGGTTTAATGCTTGTGATGGTCTGACCAACTATTGCATTATTTGAGATATAAGTTACACTGAGAAGTTAATTTATATTAGTCCTTGAGTGATTTACCATAAACTCACATGAGAGAGAAATATAATTGTGATTTGTGCAACCCTATATGATTTCTTGTGCTCAAAGGATAATTATAGGTTGTTAGATGAGACAGATATATGATTCTCCCTATAATTATACATTGTTATTGCTTGAAAAAGAATAATGCATTAAAGAAATTGGTTGGCAATGAGGTTGATAAACATTAATTAAATTAGATTGAATAATAGAGTGGATAACTTAGGTGAAACATGAGACCCTAGTTAAATACTATTGATTTTATCTCAATTTAGCCTGAAAACTTATCTGTTTGCTTAGTATTTAATTCAGTTAATTAGTTAGTTAATTCCTTTAAATTTAATATTCACATTAATTATTCAAATAAAATCATAGTTAGATTAAGTTAGTAGTTCATAACCAATCCTCGAGGGAACGATAACTCATTCATCATTATATTACTTGTTCTATTCCATATACTTGCAGATTTTGCATAACAATTATTAGTTGGGAATCAACTTCCCTTCTTCCTTCTTCAGGAGTTTTATGAGAAGACTAAAGCTTCAGATGAAAAAGAGCTTTATTACATGATTTTTGAATTCTTCAACCTCTAGCTTGAAATCCAATTAGCCTTGATGAGAAACAGGAGCTAAATGACGAGGACGTCAAGGACAGCGGGCATCTATTGGGCTTATTGCACATGAATTGGAGACTGTGTCGACAAAAATTTGAAATTGGCAGTAGAGAAAAAGAAAAGAATTATTATTGGAAATTCATTTGTTCAAAAATCAATAGCGGGATTAATTCCATGCGAAAATCATTCGTTTTGCCTCCAAAAATTAATAGGAATGTGATAGCGGCTTATAAAGGGAGGTTCAGTTGTAGCTGGCTCCATTGGTGCAAGAAAAAGGTTTTTAGCCTGTTTCACTGTTGTGCGAAAATAATATTTGTAAATCTAACAGGAGAGAATGATTGGGCGTTCATTCATTGTGCCACAGAGCTCAAGGAGGCTGGAATCAGATTTAAGAAGATTAAGACAATAAACTGTTTCATTTGAAGTTCAAAAATGGAGTACTGGAAGTCCCAGCATTGGATGTCGATGATGGAATGAAGTCTGTCTCCCGAAATTTCACTGTTTATGAGCAATTCTACGAACTATCGATTTATTACCTTATCATTTATTATGTGACATTGACGGACTGCCTCATCAGCACCTCCAAGGATGTCCTGTTACTTCGTCAGTACGGAATCATTGTGAATCAATTAGGCGATGATGAAGTTCTGGGAATAGCTTCGGTACAACTGAAGGATGGGTAGGACTGGTACTGTAGTTTACTATTTTACACTGTAGCTTCACTGTGTTTTACAACATTTACACTGAAAAAATCAGTCGTACCAGTACACTGCGTGTACTGTAGACTGACCCTGAAGTTCTTGCCAACATATTCAATAGGCTTTGCAATAATGTCACGTTTTGTTCTGACCCCTACATGTATAGAGAAATCTTTAACGAAGTCAACCAGCACTGTAACAAACGTTGTAACAAATGGATGGCGAGCTTAAGGCACAAACACTTTAACACTCCATGGGCATTAATTTCATTTCTTGCCGCTTTATTATTGCTTCTACTCACTATGCACAAACAGTGTTTTTAGTTCTTGCTGATATGTGTGTGTGTGTGTGTGAGAGAGAGAGAGAGAGAGAGAGAGATCATCTTGGGAAGGAAGTCGCGTACTGGGCTGGTGATGGAACTTGGAAGTGTAAGCAAGATGAAGAATGTGGTTCCCATAGGCCATTGAATGCTGGTTGTCGCAAGTCTTGGCTAGTCGCTCATGTTCAATAGCTAGGTTAGTGTTTTCATTCTAGTTAGAATAAGTATATAACAAGTTTAATGTATTGTTTTATTATTATTATTATCAGCTAAACTCTTATTGCACTAATTGATCGACTAAGTCAAGAAAATTTATGATAATTTAATTCTTCTTATTTTTTCATGAAACTTCTATCCCTTTTTATTTAATTTTTGTTTTAGTTCTAAATTCTAATTGAAATTATTATTCAAAGATTGGAAGGGCATGTAACACTGTGCCACTGGCAGGAGCCACCATTCTGCTTTAAGTTATTAGATCGAAGGCTAGTGTCATTTACAAAACCGGTAGTTATAAATAAAAGTTAATTTTTTGTTTCACTTTTAATTTTTTTTATAAGCTCTTGTAGTTGTAGAAAAAAGAAAAAGCGAATATTTTCAATAGGATCGCAAATGCTAGCTGATCAAACATCATGTTTTAAAAGAGTTTTGACTTTGAAGTAAGAGCGTTATATATTGTTTTCATAGGATCAATCTGATTGTCTAATGAGAGATTGAGGCTGCACTGGGAATACAAAAAAATGTTGTTTTCCTTGCCCATTTCATTTCAGATTTCTTTATTTCATTCCAAGGATCCAATCGGTGCCTATTTGATGTGGTTATCCAGTAGATTTGAACCATTTCTAATTGATGTGAGATAGCAGTTACTACAAACACAAAATGTAGTACGCGCTTTAATGGTTTCCTTGAGCTGGTGTAGATTTTTTTGATTGATTTAATTCTCTTGTTATTCTCGATCTTTTTGTAATTATGTTATACAATGGATCTTAATATTAGGCTTTCATAAGAAGATCAAGCAACAGAAACCTCTTATGGATACATATGAACCATTGGTAACTTTCGCTTTGAGCACTGGAAGCGTACTACTTATCAGTTGCTACTTTGCTAAAGCTTTTGTGAATGATGCAAATTCTACTCTATGGATATCTCATTACTATCGATCTATCACTCTAGGGTTAGGCTGCAGCCAAAGTTGATCAAGGTGATGCAATAATTCTTTTTTATTCAAGCTTCTACTTTAACAGCTAGAGCAATATATTTATCTATTTCTTTTAAGACTTCATCTACCTCATCTCAATTTTTATCACTTTAGGCTATATAACGATTTGACTCGCTTCATTTGAACTGTATTCATTAGACTATGATCTCTTCAATGTACAAATCTGTTGGTTTTGGCTCACAAATCCTAGCTGAATTTAGAGTCAGACCTGGTGACCCACGCTCCTGCACCATGAGACTCGCCCTCCTATGTAAGTATGGCAAAAAAATTACACTCCTGTGCAAGGTGAGTTGTGCTGTCATGCAGCAACGAGGGAAAGACCTTTTGTCTTCAAGCAAAGACCTTGCACAATGTGGCGTCATTGGCAGTTACTGTACACGACTAGAACACTATTTAAAGGCTTTCTTTTCTATTTGAGAGGAGACTTCTGCATATTCTCTTTTAGGATTTCTAGGGAAATGTGAAGGCTAAGAAATGAAAAGCCTTGTAATCTATTATTCTTCATAATGAAATTCTTCTGCAGTCTTCCTAGTGGATGTAGTTTTCCCTGAATCGAACCACTTAAATCTTAGTGTCGCCTCTTGTGTTTATGATTGCTTATTTGTTTACTTGCCTTAACTGATATCGCTATTTGTGCTTTGTTATTGCTTAATTCTAGGGTGGAATTGGTTGGCAAGATCCTTACTTAGCCTTAATCACGGTCAGTGCCAAGAAGCATTTGGAAGAATTAAGAAGTATTTGCAGAACCCATCAGTTTTGAGGCCGCCAAAACTTGAGAAGAATTTAATTCTTTACTTAGCTCTTGAGGAGGAGGCTATCGGTGCCATGCTAGCACAAGAAGATGAGAAAGATGTTGAGCACACCATCTATTATCTTAGCAAGAAGCTGCTACCATATGAGAAGAAGTTAGCTATGTGTAGAAAACCTACTTAGCCATAGTCTGATTCTCAAAGAAATTGAGGCACTATTTTCATTCTTACAAAATTAAGGCTATCTTGGAGGAGGATCCGATGAAGTATCTGTATGAGGCAACAGCATTGGTGGGAAAGCTAGCAAGATGGCTGGTATAGTTATCAGAATTCAACATTGAGTATGTTACCAAGAAGGTGGTGAAAGGAAGAATAGTAGCAGAATTCTTGGCCATGAACCTAGTTGACGACATTGAACCATGGGAGTTGGAATTCCCAGATAAACATCTGGGGGTAATCTCGGTAATAGGACGAAGAATGTTCTTTGATGGAGTTGTTAATCGTAACAGTGCTAGAATAGGAGTTAGTCTAGTGGCACCAACTGAAGAAGTCATCCCATTTGCCAAAAAGTTGGAGTTCAGAGTCACCAAAAATATGGCTGAGTATGAAGCCTGCGCCTTTGGTTCAGAAATTGTGATTGCCATGGGCATTGATGAAGAGAAGTGTTGGGAGATTCCAAGCTAGTCATCTCTCAAGCTAATAAAGATTGGGATTTACGAGAAGGGAAGCTAATGCCCTACCTTGAACACATCAGAAGGTTGATTAGGAGTTTTAAGCAGTGCACATTCACCCATCTTCCTAGAAGTGAGAATTAGATGGCTGATGCATTGACATCGTTGGCATCCAAATAGGCAAGCTCATAGGAATTATTGGTGAGATCAATCGTGATATCACAAGCATCGGGTACTTATTACATAAAGCCTCATATAACGGAAGTTGAAGTGGATGAGAAGCCATGGTTCTATAACTTAAAGAAATGTCTAGAAGAGAGAAGTTTGCCTGGGGAGGCCAATGAGAAGGATAGGATTGTGTTACGTAAGCTGGCTCAACAATTTACTTGTCATCAGGGGATGATGTACAAGCACTACAAGAATTTTTTGCATATTTGTCACATCACAATTTTTTTTATTTGGCAGTTTTTTAAAAAAGTGATAAATTTATTCATGTCTTAAAAGTCAAACCTATCAATTCTTCTTATTTGTCACTTTTTGTCTTATTCAATCACATATATATCACATTTTTATAAAAGTTTGACAAGTATGTGAAAATTTAATTTTTTTCTTTTCCCTCTAAAATTTACTCTTTCTTTTCATTTTTTCTTTCAAATATGTGAATATAATATTTAAAATTTTAATAAATTTATTTAAATATAATTAAACAATATAATTTTATTTTTGATCTAAAATTAAAAATAATTTTTAAAAATATTTAAATTAAAGATAACATTATTATATAAATGAAAAGAATAAATTTTTAAATATTAAATTTTTAAAAAATGAATTTTTAAATATGAAAATTTTATGAAATAAATAAAATTATTTTTTAATTTCAAAGTGATGAAAATCACATTATTTAATTGCTTTGATGAAAATTAAGCAATTAAAAATATCCAAAAAATTATTTTGCAATAATATAATATTTTAAATATGCAAAAAATTATTATAATTTATTTTAAAAATGAATTTAAAACATTTAGTGCTCTAAAAATTATAAAAAATTAGTCTAATGGTGTAAATGAAAAAATTTGAAATATAGGGACTGAAATAGGGGATGATTTTGATAATTTTTAATACATATGGATTTCCCGGAATTTCATAATCCTATATAAGGAAAATGACACAACCCTAATGTATCTAAATCCCTAATTTCGGTTCTCTCTCTCCCCATCTCTCAATGGCCGGCAACGAACCAAGTCGGCTTGCTCTGGCTCTGGCTCTCGCTCTCTTCGTTGCAGAAGACGACGAGCCCATCTCAACCGGTGCTGCCTATGTCTCCGATGACGTCGCTTCTGAGGAGGAGGAAGCACCAACGCTTTTAGCACTCCAGCGAATACAGAGCTATTGATTTTGCGATCTGGAGGTTGAAGCAAAGCTTTGCTCTTATTGAAATTTATTTATTCGTCGAAACCAGTTGTTGTAGAAGCTAGAATTAACTGTAATGGCCAACACTCTGAGATTTTCTGCTGTTGTACCGAAGCAATCGTTGCACTGCCAAGCTCCGTCGTGGCGGCGGCTTGAGTTTGCGGCGTGTATGAGTTCAAGTTCTAGGCTACGTGTAAGCGTGAAGAGACCTTGTGGAGTAGCCAGGGGAGCTTTGAGAGTCAGTTGCGAGGGAGCGAGAATAGATGTGATTGATAGGAGAGAGAGTGAGAGGATAACGTTAGGAGAGAATGAGAAGCAACTGACCTGTGTTATGAAGTTTGAAGCAATTGTAAGGAATCCACTGAGAATTTGCTTCTTTTTGGAGCAGTACATCATTGCTCTCGTATATGTATATATGTTGATTATTGTTGATTATGGATTCCTTACAATAATATCGAATTTTCAATATCCGTGTAAATTTCTAAATTATGGTGGTGGCTACTTTGTTTGGTATTTAGACATTTGAGGGAATTGTTTGCAATAGATCCAGCGGATTACATGCTATCTATTTGTAGAAATGAAGCACTAAGAGAGTTGTCTTCCCCTGTAGAAATTATCCTTCGTTCGGTAACCATGTTCAGGTGCTTATCAAGATGCTTCCAAGCTCCTACCAACATGTCTGTAAGTATAGGAACTCCTTGGTAACAAAGTTCTTCGGTGTTCACTGTGTCAAACCAGTGGGAGGTCAAAAGGTATGATGTGATGTTGAATTTTTGCATTTCAATGCATTGTTTAAGAGATGCTTATTTCATTTGATTAGCACTAACAATTGAATGGGAAACCAGACTCGGTTTATTGTGATGGGCAATCTGTTTTGCTCGGAGTATCCTATTCATAGACGTTTTGATCTGAAAGGTTCATCTTATGGCCGTATTACGAATAAACCAGGGGAGGAAATTGATGAGACCACCAAACTGAAGGACCTTGATCTTAATTTTATATTTTGCCTGGAACGCTCATGGTTTCAAGAATTTATCAGGTAATTTGCAGAGAGAGGTGTATAAATTTTTTTCTTAGCCTGTATTTTATATGAATGACTCTCTCTTCTCTCTCAATCTACTCTCTCATACACTCACATTAGATGGCTTTGATCTCAACTGATTGACCATCCTATTTTACACAGGTAAATTGATAGGGATTGTGAGTTCTTGGAAACAGAGAGAATAATTAATGGATTACAGTCTTTTGATCGGTCTTCATTTTCGTAATGATTTTTCTGGTGATGAGATGAAGACATCACTTATTGATAAGCATATTGGTAAATTATCGTAGTCCTTAGGATTCTAATGTGGGTAAATTGCATATTGCCATCAACTTGGATTAAATTTGCTGTGTGATTTGATCAGGCAAAAGGGATGTGAATCTTGATAACACATTTATGCGAGGATATCATTTGCTTCTAGATATGGACTGGATTATGGAAGGCCGGTATGTATTTATATTTTTTCTTTCTTCAGGGCTGTCTCTTATTCTTGATATCATTAGTTGAATGTTAAGACTTCTGTTATTTGCCATAAGCGGATGCAAACTTTCTTTCTTATTTTCATTATGGCTTACACATAAAGTGGTAGGGAAATGAGACTGAAAAAAGAATGGAATAGATTAGTGTTATTGGTATGTTTTTGTACTCCCTTCTGTCTTTGTTGAATTTGTATGCTAAAATTGTTTATTTACATTGACATTGGTTGCTTGTTTATTAGGCTGGAGAAACGCTGTTAGTTGTGGTGTTACGAATGTGTCCTGTATTGATGAGTTGAGCTTTATAAAAGAATTGCATCTCAGGTGAGAAATGTTATTTCTGTTTTGTTTTATTATTTATCAATGAGAATTAAAAACTGTAATTTGAATTTGTCTGTATTTGAGATTTTTCAATTGTCCAGGACTGCGGATGAACTTCAAGTAGAAAGATCTACTATTGAAAGTAAGTGTTCTGTTTATCTCGAAACCTTTTGTTGTTTGTTTCTAATCAGTGTGAAAACTCGGGTGAAGATTTTGAGTCACTGTACTTATCATTGAAGATGAAATTCCTTTAATATTAGACTTGGTGACGCCTAAAAAATCACAACTCAGTTCACCTTGTTGATGGTTGATATTGATGACGTGTGGTGTATAGACAGCAATGTGTGTATTTCATGTGCGTCTCTCTGAGTTTTTCAGCTCTTTTTTTGAGTTTGTGTTCTGCTGGTTATTTATGTCAGAGGCTGTTCTGTTTTCAAGATAGATGGCCAGGCAATGTCTATCGCATCTGAAGTACCATATTGATTCTGTGTCATCTTTTGTATGGCCTTTTCAAGGCATTGTGGTTGTGTTATGGATGTTCTTCTGTTATTTGATTTTAATCCTTTGAAACCAGATTGAGTTTGCCTTTTATAAACAACTGGAAAGTTCTGTCTTTACCCCATTTTAGTTTCTTGGTGGAAAGAACTATTTTCACCTTGAATTTGATGATCTGATCAATTTTAACTTGTTGTCTGCTACTTATAGGTTAAACAACTACTAGAGAAAAATGATAAAGGGTCGGTTATTGTGACCTGCCGTAACCCAAATGGGGCAACAGGGCTTCTTGATTTGAAAAATAAGTTTTCTAAACAACTTGATATTTTTCAGCTGGCATGGATGCCACACTTGAAAGCACCATAGAGGTTATGTTGCTGCCATTATTATGCTATGTCTGTCGCTTTTTTATCTCTGATCTATATCTGTTGCTTTTTTATCTCTAATTAAAAACTAACTCATCTTAGTGATTTTCTTAGGACTTGTAATAGGCCAGTTTTAGCATGTTATTGATATTATTATTCAGTTTCATCTGTATTAGTATTCTTCTTCCTAGCTGAATAATTTTGCCTTTAAGACCTCTTAGGCTCTTGTTATTGACCAAATAACTCGGGAAAAATAGGGAAATAAAGCATGAAAGTCTACTATTATTAAGGGTTGGTAAAGCTGTTATGATATCTATTACAAACCATCTTCCTTTTGTTTTCTTGAGAACAAGATGGTGCAGTTGATTGTTTTATTTTTGGTTTTATACTTAATTTAGAGGGAGAACATTAAAATTTTTTTGCCTTATTTAAATTATGTTTCAGGCATCTGCAGAGTGTGTTAGACAAAAATATGGCTCTCTAAACCTTCTCATTAATGCATCTGGCATTCTTTCAATACCAAATGTGCTGCAATCAGGTAGGGAAAGTTTTTCATTGCTTAAGCAAGACTATTAGCCCATTTTTCTCTGTTCCCTAGAAGTGTTTGATTTTTGGATTGTACTAATAGAGTTTAACTTTGCTGTTGATTATCTTAAAAACAAACTAAAAGCTCAATAATTTTTTGGAGTAGCTTAATTTTTAAATTGCATATTAAGGATATCAACTTATTTTTTTTTTTCAGTACAGAAACCACATTGACCAAAGTAGAGAAATCATCCTTAATGCTTGCTTATGAGGTTAATGCGGTGGGACCTATTCTAGTGATAAAGGTATGCTCACTTTGATCTCAAGATTTTGGGTTATCATGGACATGGAAATGTTATGAGAAAAACAAAGAAAACCCTATCTTAGAATTTTCCTTGAAGTTGAATTCCAAGTATCATTGTGGTAGAAACTGGAATCATTTCACATTTTACTGAATTTTCAATTAGAGTAGATATATATATTTTTTATGAATATAGACAGAGCGTTTTCTTAATATTTTCAAGGGGGTAACTTATGTAACGTTAATATGATCAGAAAAATTTCGTGAGCTCACTATTTTTATTTGTATGCAATGATTATCATAATGTTAGATGATTTAAAGATACTAATGTTTATTAGTAAAAGCCCTCCGTTTCAACAAAAGGTTAAGGTTTCAAATTTTTGGGAAAACTGATTTTTGATATATCCTATGGGTTTCCTAGCTACCATGATTGTAGGGTTTGGATGAGACCTAGTTTATATCTATGATATCACTGAATATTGTTGTTTGTGCCTTGTGTTGACAGCATATGTGGCCTCTTCTCAAGGTTGGAGGAGGCATTGGGACTGAAAGAGAAGTTGCAGTTGTGGCCAATTTAAGTGCCCGAGTAGGATCCATTGGGGACAATCGCCTAGGGGGTTGGCACTCTTATCGAGCATCAAAGGCTGCCCTTAATCAGTGTAAGATATTTCTATTCTTGAGTATGAATTTTAGATATCAAAACATTTGATATATCTTGAGCACTTCTTAAATGAAATACAATTTTTGTCATTAAAATTCGAAATCTTTTTTCATTGGACGAGCTTCGCCGTATTATGTTAAGTCTTTTTTCTGGCATTTTTGTTAAGTCTTAACTTTTTATCACTTGATATGCAAGAAAAAAGTAGTTGGTGATTTTTAAAGATCAAGCAAGATGGTGAAGTTCACAGCTGACGAGCTTCGCCGTATTATGGACTTCAAACACAACATTCGTAATATGTCTGTTATTGCGCATGTCGATCATGGTATGGATTGTTCTTTTTTACTTATTGATTTTTTTGTCTAGTGTACTTCAACGTGAATTTGAGTCTATGAGATCAAATTTTCCATCCCATGTATTGCAAATAAGGTTTATTTGTATTTAATAAATTCAGCTTTTATATTTACGGTATTTGTTCGATTTAACCTCATAATATTATAATACTTAGATTTTAAATGAATCAATTGTAGACGGTGTAATTATTTAATTTTTAACCATTGTAGTGGGGTTTGTTGGTCATTTAAATTGCACAAACTTGAGCTGGTAATCGTTATCATGCCTTCAAAGCTGTTGCTGTATTTTTTTTTTTAATTTTGAAAACTATTATACTTGGCGGCCAAAAACCGCCAAGTATATATTTTTTTTTAATTTTTAAACCTATTATACTTGGCGGTCAAAGTAAGATGCATATTTGGCACTTTGACCGACCGTCAAATATAGTCAAATTGATTATATTTGGCGGTGCCATTGGTGGCACTTTTAAGACCGCCAAATATGATCATTTTTCTTGTAGTGAAGAGAATGCCGGAAGGGATGCAACTAAGGTGTGTGGATGAGAAAGAAGTAAGGGGGCTTATAGAAGAAATCCATAGTGCTGTATATGGGCCACACGTGAATAGACTAGTGCTTGCAAGGAAGATCATAAGGCAAGGATCCTACTGGTTAACTATAGAGACAAACTATGTCCGATTTGTGAAGAAGTGTCACTAATGCCAGATTAATGGAAACTTGATCCATCAACCACCCTTGGAGCTATAGGGATGATCGCACTATAGCCCTTTGCTACATGGGGCATTGATATTATAGGTGAAATAAGGTCATCAGTCTCTAAAAGACATCGGTATGTGGTGGTGGCGGTGATCGATTACTTCACCAAATAGATAGAAGCTAAGTCTTATATTAAGCTAGGGGCAAAGCAAATGGCGAAGTTCATTGAGAAAAACATCATATGCAGATTTAGGGTACCACACCATGTTGTGACTGACAATGGGGCTCATTTTCAAGTCGAGACTAGGGCTTTGTTTGAGAAGTACAGAATTGAACGCCATAAGTCATCTCTATACCGGCTACAAGCCAATGGGACAGTAGAAGTGACTAATAAGGATATCAAGAAGATGTTGGCCAAAGTGGTGCTGACACATAAAGATTGGGCAGAGAAGTTACTGTTTGTGTTGTGGGGTTATAGAAAGACACCCAAAAGTTCAACCGATATGACGCCATTCTCATTGGTATATGGTTCAGAAGCAGTTCTACCAATTGAGATAGGAATGAAATCAACGAGAGTTTTGATTGAAGCAGAAGTTCCTAAAGAGGAGTGGATTCGTAGTAGATGTGAACACCTGGCCTTGATTGATGAGAAAAGAATGAAGGTCAGGTATCACATGTAGCTATACTAGAAACGGGTTGCTCAAACTTTTAACAAAAGAATAAAGGCAAGGAAGTTCAAAGAAGGAGAGTTGGTCCTCAAGCAAGTGACACATCCGAAAAAGGATTGTCTCCCAAGTATAGGAGTGTCGAAGTAATAAAACCCGGTGAGACCGGGGTCGATCCACGAGGAAGGGAATTTAAGCGTTACAAATTATAAGCTAAACAAATGTGATATGGATGATTCAAAGAGGTGACATGATAATATCAACAAGTATGTAAGATGGTAGGTGGTATTACCGACCATTCAAATATAAAACAAAAAGCAAGAGGAGGTAAAACCATCCATGGAAATAGGTGGTATAACCAACCATAGTAAATTAAAGAACAATTTCATAAGGTGGTAGAACCTACCATAGTAAATAAAATAAAAAGTTCATAAACAATAGAATAATTAAAATACAAGAGGAATTAACACAATAACAATGAAGGCTAAGGTTAGGGGATCCGCCCTTGATATTTCAAATAAGGATAATTAACCCATTTTAGTTATATGAATTATATTTGTTTCATTACCAATATTTATACCACTTCTTGTAATTGGGTTCAAGCATCCAATGTGCCAATCATCATATGTCTACAACAAATCAAGGTTCCTAACTAGATTCGTGTCGGTAAGGAAGAACCATACATCATCTAGAAAGGATCCAAGCATTTGATGTGCCAAGGATTGTCGACAATGGATCAAGACCTCCACTTTACGAGTGGTGTCAAGATTGATTAAGAAATTAAATATAAATCATATTGAATAAACATTATAAGATTAAGATTATTAAGCACATATTAAGGGTTAGAGAATCCTTATTCTCATATCAAGGGTTTCACCCTTTCACCTTAGCAAAAGAGAAATTAGAAGAACATTATAATAGAAAGAAAATAAAATGCAAGAAAAAGGAAATTCATTAATAACATAAACACACAAAACACAATACAAGATCCTAGCCAAAGCCAAAATGTTCCAGCCAAGGCCAAGATGCCCTAATGGGTCACAAGGCACCTCTATTTATAGATACATCCAGGGGCAAACTTGTCAAATTACAAGGGCATAATTGTCAAATATTAGTTGTAAATATCTTTGACAATTGGGATCATTAGGCACCGACTTTGACCATCAATTTTGACATTTAAATGTTGAGAATTTTAATCACATGTCTTCATGAAAGTTGTAGATATTTCTCTCAGCTTTCTAGAACATATTGATTTGCACAATTTGGATACGTATTTTGAGAGATACGTCCAAATACTGAGGCCTGGTCAGACTGGGCCGAGACTGTAGATGGGTTCATTTCAAGCCCAATTTTGGTCCACTAAGAGCCCGAATTTGATGATTCTTGTGAAATGCAATCTTGTAGACAATTGAATCAGCTTTCCAAAACATTAAGAATTGCACCATTCTGATCTATAAATAGAGAGTTATGCCCATTTTACCGAACCTGTAACAAAACCAAAATTAAGAGAAATTAATTCCAAAGATGCAAATACTACAAATATGCTTAAGTTGAGGAATTTAATGACACTATTAATGCAATATGATGAACTAAACTATTATTAAACATGTATATTTAAGTGTTCATCAGCAAGCGAGACCAATTATGTTTGATCCAAGAGGGAAGTTTAAACCCAACTGGGAGGGTCCATTTATTATGACGAATGTCATGTCTGGCGAAGCAGTCATTTTATTAGATATAAAAGGGAATGAGTTTACTGAACCCATCAACATGGACAGGCTGAAGAACTATTACGTATAAAAAAAAAGAGAAAAAATGAGAGAGAATGAAAGGGAAAATAATTAATCAGAAAACCAAAAATGACTGATTAATGGCAAGAGTTGTATCATTATACACATATTGTTCGAAGAACAAAGATTGTAGTTTTATTGATAAAATGAAACTACTTGAAAAAAATATGTCTTTTGAAATGTCTTATTATTTTGCATAACAAAAGAAAGGAAACATCGAACATCTAAGCCAACCAAGGAACTAACAATATCGTATCATTTGCTTCTGACCATACTGTTGGCATAACCTGGCAGGATTATAGAATGAACTATGGGTGAAACCTACTAGAGGCACGCATGCAATAGATGTCCCTATAGTCACATGCTCTAACCTCGACGATGAACAGTGCCAGCGAATCTGAGTATCAGGATGACTCGGAGCCAGTCAATCCAAGAAGAGCGTCTCTTGAGTCTCCTCCTTGTATGAAGTCAAGGGCTATAACGGGAAATGTCTCCTTCAAGCGGTGCAACGACAAATAATCTCTCTTGTAACCAAATCTGAGAAAGAAGGAAGAAAAAAAAATAAGAAAAGAAGCCTGCTAAGTCAAAAACCTGAAAAAGGCGACTTAGGCAAAAATTAAGGTAAGCCCGCTAAGCTAAAAACCTAAAGAGGGCAGTTAAGGCAAAAATTAAAGCATGAGACAAAAAAAGAAGAGCCTACTGAGTTGAAAACCGAAAAGAACAGCTCAGGCAAAAGTTAGGGCAAGCTTCCTAAGTTGAAAACCTAGAAAAAGGCAGCTTAGGCAAAAGTTAGAGTGTAAAAAAAAAATGGCATAAACAAAACCTGAAGAAGTAGAAGACTGCCACTGGATCTCTGACTTGGATCCGTCCTAACACGATCCAGTCCAATCAATGTCTCAGCCAAAATCAAGGGAACTACTGTGAAACCGGGACCTATCTGAGGAATGATGGCCACAAGATATGGATCTCCGAGACCATCCAATGAGAAAAACAGAAACTACGCAATGAGGCAAAACTGAAGAAGGCGAAGCCAACCAGATAAAGTCTGATCCATCATCCCAAGCACAGGCATGATGGAGGATAGTGTCACTCTACCACCCCTGATGTGAATGCCTATGGCAAAAATCGAAAAGTCAAAAAAGTGGGCAAGATCAGCTATTGACGGTGTCTAGATAGTGGGCAAAATGAGGCTCTCAAAACTAGATGAATGATGATTGAGTATGGCAAAGAATTCCTCATATAGAGGGTAAAGCTTCTGCCTGTTGAAGCGAAAGACGTGATCGTTAGAATCCCATAACGTCGACCTTAACATGACGAAGGAACTTCAGATGATAGAGACCGACAAACTAGAGTCATTTCCAATCTTTATCCCTCAGAGGCCTTAGAAAGGGCTAAAAAATCTACAAAGAAGCTTCAGACATGTTGAATGACACAAAGAGGTGTTAATGTCAAGAAAGAAACCTCGAAAAATGAGCGAAAAGGTACACAAAAGTAGTCGAAAGGAACAACACTTAAATAGTGCACAAATCGAGACAGAATTGCTAGATAACCATCGGCTTGCCATCTAACTGTCCACCGATTATTGCAGCAGGATAGCCGATCGGCTGTCAGATAGCTGCCCGACTATTAGACAGTCACCGATAGTTTGATGGCTGGCCAACAGCTATTAGGGCTAATCAGCCCATTTACACGACCCTTCGACTTACGGAACGCGTTCTAGCGAACAATTTTGAGAGTGTGGCTTATATATTTTATAGCATTGTTCAAAATTGAATAACTAATGATGTAGCAATAAATTCAAATGAATTTGGATGTAAGTTTAGTACATTGCGCAAAATCTATGGAATCAGAATTAAAGAAGTTTCACTAAATCTTTGAAATTTATTTGATTATACATCATGAAAGTTCATACAGGAAAGCAAAATACACAAAAAAAAAAACTTGATGAAAGCCGGTGGTGATAGTCCTCACTCATTGCCATCATTATCAATGTCAAAGAAGAAAACGGCGACCTAAGCCTGAAGGCGCTCTATTTCACGCTGCAGACGAATGACTTCTTGACGATCCGTCTAACCAGGCAAAAAATCATATAGTTAGAAGAACTATTAATATAGAAATCATACATACATGAATTATAGAAAGACACCTTACTTGATATCGGTGAGACATTCGTAAGACTGCGAAGCGGCTTGTATGCGAAAAACCCGCTCTGCGGAAGATCGTGGTACCTACATTGCGTTGCATTCCTATTAGTGATAAATGAAAGAGAATTTGAGAAATGAACAATCAAGAAACTTACCAAAGTGGTGTCCTATGGAACAAAAGGGACAGGCATGCTAGGATCCTCGGTGATCATGTGGCTGTGGATCGACCCGTTGTCATCCCACGTGTAGACAACATTACTGGGGTAAGTCTGATGATCATCAATCACATGATCGACTGGAGCAACCGACGCAGTTGAAGAAACTGAAAGAGGTGGTTACTAAGTCGTAGAAAAAGAAGTCGAAATGCCTGTACCTAAAGAGCAGGCTCTCGATATATTCCCATGACAAACGGAAGAACTACCCGAACTACTAGACACCACCGAAAGATGAGGAGTGTCGACAGTATATCAACTGGGCCTAGTACACAACAAGGTAGCTTAAGCCCAATCAATGTAAGAAGTTATCATCGAAGGAAACTCGATAGTACTCAAGTGAAACCCATTCATGTAGAACGATACCTCAGGCTCCATAGCCAAATCAGCTAAATCAATCATTAGAATTGGTGGCGAAGGAGGAACCAAACGGTGTGTCAGCCCTCAAATCAATCCCACACATGTTCACCCAAATACCATATCATGCTGTTTACACAAGGAAGGAAGATACGGTATAAGTTGAAAGGAGCAGCAATTCTTATAGCTTCAGACCAGTGCTCCTCGGGACCACACCAGTCTGAATGAATTTGCGAAAGAATAAGGCATGATAAAAATATGGTGTAAATGAAATATTGACTATAAATTCTTTGTTACCTTGTCCCAGGTCAACCTGTAAATGTAATCACGAAAGAAGTCTAGCTGGTGGGATCTCTCGAGCTTTGCATGATGTGTAGCCCACTTCTTTATCCGAGGAAAAGAAGAATCCTCACTAGCAGGAAGAAAAGATGGTAGAACTCCTAACTCATACACCCACATATACCATGGATAATACAAAATCAGAAATAGAATTCATGAAGATGAAACACGAATGTGTAAAAAAGAAAGAAGTTACTCAATAAGTGTAGCAAATCCAGGAACCCTGACAATGCCTCGATAAGCCTCATCAAGCCAAAATACAGCTGACCGAGAGCATCGCGACCCCAGTCAAAATACTTCACTTGATCACGATCCTGGAGGGCAAGAAGTAAAGTTAAAGCAGTGGTGTTCGACGCATTAGAAAAGAGCATTGTACCCAGTAAATAAACTATAAAGCTTCAAGCATACTGATCCACCTCAATAGGATTCAGATTGGACCTCCGTTTCCAATAATCCTGCAAAGGAGCATATCAAATGGAAACATTATTCTTAACTTTCACCTTACATCCAAAAAGATCCTGGATCAATCTATGCTGATGCACTGAGTCTGCAATATAGGAATTAATGGGAATCGGATCACCGCCGCACGGATGACCAGCCAAGGCAGCAATATCCAAAGGCATGATAGTCATCCCACCGAACGAAAGATGGAAGGTGTGGGTCGCATCCATTCACCTCTTGCACAAAGCAGCTAATGCTCGACGATCAATGTACCACTGAGCGCACAGAAGACAAGTGATGAACTCATAGAAATCGGTATCAATAATCCTTTTCCTTACCGCATCATTCTCTATCTCTGAAAACCAACTATGGGCTCCAAAAAATGCCCCACACATCTTGTTCTAATGATAGTCCTAAAGCAAGAAATTGAAGTTTCTACATGAATGCAAGCCTAAATACATTCGAAGAAAACAGAAAAGGCAAGATATGAAAAGACCGATTAAAGGTTAATTATATGAGAAGCCACGTCATAGATAACAGGCACCTCTTGGTCTTTTGAAAGACCCCTCAATGTAGATTTTCAGGCCCAATCAGATTTGCCAAGGTGGATTGAATGACAAGAGGAAGTTGAGACGAACACGTAGGAAAAAATTGGAAGCGAATCAGATGAAAAACAAAGAAGTTATGCGCGAATGAAGATGGAAATGAAAAAAAAGGGCTTTATAGAAGCCCCCAACCAGCGACGGGCGGTCAAACAATCAGGCGGCTGTTGACCAACGTTGATCGACGGTCAGACAGTCGAGGACTGTTGACCAACCATTTGACTACAGTCAGATAGCCGGGTGACTATCAGACAGCCGGCCGACCATTCCTCAAATAAGGGCCAAGGAGGAAAGGGAGAAAAGGAAAAGAAAGAAAGAAAGAAAGAAAAGAGAAAATAGAGAAAAGGAAAAGAAAGAAAGAAAGAAAGAAAAGAGAAGAGAAAGGAAAAGAGAGAAAAAGAAAAAAAAAAAAAGAGGGGAATTCCTTATCAGCCTTAAGACACTTTTGATGGAATCGGTGACAGGCACTCGACCATAGCAATGGTTTAACAACTCACAAGGAAAGAAGAGCAAACTTAGTCGGTGGAATCTTCGACCGAAATCACATGGAATAATTTCTCCATATACCAGAAAGCAGTTTATTGAAGAACGCACCAAACAAGGTAAAAATTTGAATTAATTTTTACATTTTGAAGGAACTTATAAAAACAAATAGAAGAATAACAAATCCAAGAATTTAGAACTCCCCAATGAAGAATGGCAAACGTAAAAGAAGTTAAGAATGAAGAATGTCTTAACATGATCAAGAGATTTTCCCTAATGGATTGAAAGGGATCGAGGAATAGAAGCTTGGGTGTGAAACCTATTGAGCACAAAATCTGAAGCAGATTAAGGAAGCATGAATAATACTCAGAAGAGAGGCATGAAACCCAACAAATGCAAAGACTAAAGAAGATTGAAGAAGCATGAAGAATACTCAGAAGAGAGGCATGAAACCTAACAAATGCAAAGATTGAAGAAGATCGAAGAAGCATGAAAATACTCAGAAGAGAGGCATGAAACCCAATGAATGCAAAATTTAAAGAGATCAAAGATGAATGAAGAATGCTCAGCCAAAGGCACGAAGAATGAAAAGGTCTAAAGACCGCGGAGTAGTGCATGATAGAAGTTTTCCCTATGGACATGCATTAGAAGGAAACCCTAAGAAGTAAGTGCACTTAAGAGTGCTTAAACCCTTAAAATAGGCACAAGCTCTAAGAAGAGGCACACTGAAGAGTATTAAAACCCCTAAAAAGTAGATGCACTTAAGAGTGTTTCAAACTCTTAGAATAGGCACAAGCTCTACGAAGAGGCGCACTAAAGAGTGTTGAAAAATCTAAGAAGTAGGTGCACTTCAAAGTGTTTGAAGCCCTTAGAGTAGGCATACTGAAGAGTATTACTAAACCCTAAGAAGTAGGTACACTGAAGAGTGTTAGAAATCCTAAGAAGTAGGTGCATTGAAGAGTGTTTCATCATAGCATCATAAGGATGCTTTCTAGCCCTTGACTGGGCACCTCCACCCTTAGATGGGCGTATCTAATCTTGAATGGGCATACTCCCCTTAGATTGGCATGTTAGCTCTTGAATGGGCACACCCGCCTTAGATAGGCAAGTTCGCCCTCTGATGGGCACCTTATCCCTTGAATGGGCACATTTCCCTTAGATAGGCACTTTCACCAGTAAGTGGACACATTAGTCCCTGAATGGACACACACTTTGCACAAGTAGAAGGGAGTGGTGAGAAACTTTGAGAGAAGGAGGGCGAAGTCAAAGATGATGGGAAGGAAAAAAGAAAGACAAAGTAAGAATACTTTATTGACTTTTATGTCTCACAAACCTCTCCAAAGTAGCGGGTAAGTTGTAAACACTAGATTTTTGAGGCTCGAGAATGAAGTAAAGATGAATGTCGAGCAAAAAAAATGATCAAAATGCCCTTAAGAGTCAAGAAGAGAAGGATGAAGAGAAGTTGGTGAAAAGTATGAATAACTGACACATGACTTTGAAAAATCACATAAATTAATCTGGAAGGATTCTGATGAGGAGTCATATATCGTTACGTTGCAAAGCTACAAATGTCTTGTTTTCATAGAAATTTACAAATAGCAAATCAAAGTTGAATTCCAAAAGTTATGTGTGATTGAAAGAGCAAAGGTTTTAAAGGACTACATCGAAGGATGATAAAAAACAAATGGGCCAAAAGAAATTGGCCGGTCGGCCATTAGACAGCTGGTTGACTGCCCAAATGTTTGAAGATGGCAGCTAAACCCTTGTTGGATTATTTTTGAAAATTTGCTTTGAAAATTTTTGAAAATCGTATGCACCCCTCTTCTATATAAACCCTACTCCCTCCACTTTGCAATACACACTGATTGTTGAATACAATAATTTCTTTCTCCCTTTTGAAGACACGTTCAAGAATTTGAGAAGTCTTTTCCAGTATATTTTTTTTAGGCGTTCTATTGCATTAAAATCCGAAAAGGGTACGTCTTGAGAGTAGAATTCTCTCCTCCCTCCCATTCTCTTTTATTTTTCTTGCTTAGAATAAGCATGCTTAGGATTTCATTTTATGCATTGGAGCATG
Source organism: Boswellia sacra (assembly GCA_013180625.2). NCBI lineage: Eukaryota > Viridiplantae > Streptophyta > Magnoliopsida > Sapindales > Burseraceae > Boswellia > Boswellia sacra. Next base: position 34,496 of record SNVD02005153.1, read on the forward strand.
TTTAGGGTTATTATAAATTGTTCTAACCCCATTTGTTTTGCAAGATGGATAAGCATGTCAAAGTAAGTCTGCAAACTTTCCTTTTTTAGAATCATGCTTAGGAATTTACTTTCTTTGCGAATGCCTAGAACCATGATTAGAAGAATATGTTTAGAATCATGCTTAAGAGCACATGATTAGAATCATGCCAAAAAAACTTACTTGCTTTGATGAATGCTAGGAAATAGCATAGAGTAGGTAGAATTACTATTTTACCCTTGAGTGCTATGATTGATATTGATTGCTTGAATTAGGTTAGAATATGCCATGATTGCCATGATTACCATAATTAGGCTAGAAATGTTATGTTTATGCTAGAAGTGATAAATGATGTGAATTATGCTAGAATAAGCAATATGGTAGAATTACCATGATAGAATTTATCAAAATTTAGGCTACAATGTCATGATATTAGATTATGGCTTTGTATGATTTATGAATGTACGAATGTTTGTATATTAAGAAGTGTAATTGTATGATGCCATGAAGTGATGGTGGACTCACATTGATAGTAAGAGACCATCACTAAAGATGTATGCCTTAGCTATGGATATGTAAGATGCTTGAACAGACGTTAAATAGACTCACATATGGTGGTGATGAATTCATCATCTATTAAGTTTCGAATGTACATGAATATATGGAACATTATAGCATTGTTGAATAGTAATGTTGTAATCCTCTCCCTTCCCCCATGTATGACGAAAATGTAATCTATTCTCCTCTCTCTTTCTTTGTGTGAATATATAACTGTTTTGATTGAACAATCACTTAACATGCTTAATAAAGATAAAAATGAGAATGCGTGCATAAAATGAACCATTTAAGCAAACTAAGCAACAACACGAGATATTCTTATTTGGTATTTCCCAAGTGGAGGCTGGATTTACATTCGGGCGGGTCAAAAGACTCGTACCTAACTTCCTGAACCCATCTCTGAAGGGATGAGAGTAGCTTAGGTTCCAAAGCGAGGGATCGGATTGCCTCCATTCATTCTCAATTGAATAAGTGGGTGTTGACTCCTTACTCTAGACGTGCCAATGGCTCCTTTATGTTCCCTTAAGTCTCGAAAGAGGCTTTGACATAGTGTCGTGGTCACAAACAATCTTGCAGGATGAAAGCCCTTTTCACAATCATGAGGCATAAAACAGTTAGGCATACCCCCTAACAAAATGGCTTAGCTGAGAGAATGAATAGGACTTTGGTAGAGCGAGTTAAGTCCATGCTTTCTAATGCAGGACTGGGAAGAGTTATGGGCAGAAGTTATGAGTTCTGCAGCTTATTTATTGAATAGAAGTCCTTCTACAGCTATTGATTACAAAACAATTGAGGAGTTGTGGTGTGGTAGACCAGCGAATTATAACAATTTGAGAGTGTTTCGTTGCACAGTATATGCACACGTGAATGATGGGAAGTTAGAGCCTAAAGCATTGAAATGTATCTTTGTTGGCTACCCTAAAGGTACAAAAGGCTATATATTGTGGTACAAGGATCAAGGAGTATCAAAACCAATCATCAATAGAGATGTTGTCTTTAATAAAGAAGAAATTCTAGGACTAGCTATGCAGCATGGTGAAGTTTCTAGGATAGACAACTCTGAGGTGACTGGCTCAAAATGGCAAATGTTGGTTTTGGGGTAGAGCCTACAATCGTTGTTCGTAAGGGTGGCAATTTTTGACACGACACGCGAACACGACTTGACACGACACGGGTTTAAGCGGGTTTGAGTTTTGGTATATTCATGTTCGTGTCGTGTTCGTGTCGAAGATGTCAACCCGTTTAATAATCGTGTCGTGTTCGGGTTGAGAGTCTTCAACACGCGAACACGATTATGACACGACACGATTATGACACGAATACAATTATGACACGAGTAACACGAATAACACGAATATATATTATACACGATTGATACGATAACACGATTAGCACGAATATTGACACGAACACGATTATGACACGAGTAACACGAATAACACGAATACATATTATACACGATTGACACGATAACACGATTAACACGAATATTGACACGATTATATATTAAATTTAAAAATATTAAACTTTTTAGACATTTTAGTCCCTACATGTATCCAAATTTTAAAATAAAAATAGAATTTTAAAAATCTAATAAATTTTAAAACTTAGGATATTTTTGTCATTTAACAAAAGTTGAAAACCCTTAACGTGTCATAATCGTGTTAACAGGTCATAATCGTGTCAATCGAGTCGTGTCAATAATGTAAACGTGTCTTAATCGTGTTAGATGGGTCGTGTTCGTGTCTAACACGATTACAACCCATTTATTATTCGTGTTAGCGTGTCGTGTCGTGTTACCCATTTAATAATCGTGTCGTGTTCGTGTCGTGTCATAGTGACATGAATAATAAACGGGTCGTGTTCGTGTTGGGTCAATCTTTATCGTGTCACAGCTCGACACGACCCGCGAACACGAATTGTCACCCCTAGTTGTTCGTCAACAAGTGATTAAGGATGCACATGAGGCTGAGCAATAACAACGACCACAGTCAGATTATAGACTAGCGAAGGATAGGAAAAGAGGTAGATCAGACCTCTAAAAAGGTATGGGTGCTTTGACTTTATGGCTTATACTTTAAATACGACTGATGTGATTGATAAGAGTGAGCCACTTACATACATCGAGGTTGTGAGTTGTGATGAGTCCATCCAGTGGAAAGAGACAATGTTAGATAAGATTAATTCTTTGAATAAGAATAAGAAATGGGAGATTATAGAGAATCCTGAAAAGCAAAACTTGTTGGTTATGAATGGATATTCAAACGTAAGGAAGGGTTGTCAAGTGATAAGCCTAGATACAAGGCTAGGCTAGGCTAGTGGCTAAGGGGTTTACACAGCGTAAGGGAATTAATTATAATGAGATCTTCTCACCGGTAGTGAAACACACGTCGATAAGGGTTCTTCTATCACTTGTGGCATGTTTTGATCTTAACCTTGAGCATATGGATGTCAAAACTGCGTTCTTGCATGGTGAGTTAAAAGAGAAGATCTACATGAGCAAGCCTAAGAGATTTGAACTTCCAGGTAAAGAACATTGTGTTTGCTTGTTGAGAAAATCTTTGTATGGTTTGAAGCAAAGTCCAAGACAATGGTATCTACGGTTTGATGCATTCATTGTGAGTAAGGGTTTCTCGAGGAGTTCATATGATAGTTGTGCTTACTATGGAAGAACTAAATGTCTAGATATGGTCTACTTGCTCTTGTATGTTGATAATATGCTCATGGCCAATAAAGCAATTTCAAAAGTTCAAGACTTGAAGGAGTTATTACGGATTGAGTTTGATATGAAAGACTTAGGAAAGGCTAAGAGGACATTAGGGATGGACATTCACAGATAAAGACAAAGGTACACTCTTCTTCTCTAAAAAAAAAAACTATCTTGAAAAAGTCTTGCATCGGTTTAACATGGGTAGTGCAAAGGCTGTTAGTGTACCGTTGGCAGCGCATTTTAGGCTCTCATCTGAGCAGTTTCCTAAGACAGATGAGGAGAAACTTCAAATAGATAGGATTCCATATGTGAATGCAATGGGGATTGTCATGTACTTGATGGTATGCACTCGTCCAGATATTGCACAGGTTGTATCAGTTGTCAGCAGGTTTATGGCAAATTCGGGTAAGGTCCATTGGGAAGTAGTAAAATGATTGCTGAGATATCTAAAAGAATCAATTGATAGAGGATTGATGTTTGACAAAGTAGAACAAGAAGGAATAGTTCTAAATGGCTTTGTTGATACGGAATATGTAGGGGATCTTGATAAAAGGAGGACTTAAACGAGTTATGTGTTCACAATTGGTGGAGCATGTATTAGTTGGAAAGCTCAGTTGCAGTCCTTTGTTGTTTATTAACTATAAAGTCTAAATATATAGCTGTCACTGGAGCTATAAAGGAAGCTTTGTTGTTAATGGGTTTGGTAGTTGAACTTAGGGTATCATAAAAGTCTATGACTGTGTTTTGTGATAGTCAAAGTACTATATATCTAACAAAGAATCAAATGTATCATGAACGTACTAAACACATTGATGTGAGGTTGCATTTTGTTTGTAATGTTGTAGCGAAAGGGCCTATAAAAGTGGAGAAGACTCCTACAAAAGATAATCCAGCGGATATGGCTATGAAGGTAGTGTCATTGAGTAAGTTCTTGCATTGTTTGGATCTATTAAAGGTCCAGGATGAGGTTCCTTGATGAGTTTTGTTGAGGGAAGACTACAGTGTGTTAAAGACATAAAGGATTTGAGATCCAAGGTGGAGATTTATTGGTTTTGGCTCACAAATCCTCGCTGAATTCGGTGTCAGACCTGTGACCCGCACTCCTGCGCCATGAGACTTGCACTCCTACGCAAGTATGGCAGAAAGTTGCGCTCCTGCGCAAGGTGAGTTATGCCGTTGCGCAACGACGAGGGAAAGATACTTTGTCTTCAGGCAGAGACCTTGCACTTCTGCGCAAGGTACATCACACTACGGCGCCAATAGCGGTTACTGTACACAACCAGGATACTATTTAAAGGCTTTCTTTTCTATTTGAGAGGAGACTTCTACAGATTCTCTTCTAGGGTTTCTAGGAAAACGTGATTGACACATCCGAAAAAGGATTGTCTCCCAAGTATAGGAGTGTCGAAGTAATAATCCCGGTGAGACCGAGGTCGATCCACGAGGAAGGAGATTTTAGCGTTACAAATTATAAGATAAGCAAATATGATATGAATAATTCAAAGAAATGACAAGATAATATCAATAAATATGTAAGATGGTAGGCGGTATTACCGACCATTCAAATATAAAACAAAAAGCAAGAGGAGGTAAAACCATCCATGGAAATAGGTGGTATAACCAACCATAGTAAATTAAAGAACAATTTCATAAGGTGGTAGAACCTACCATAGTAAATAAAATAAAAAGTTCATAAACAATAGAATAATTAAAATACAAGAGGAATTAACACAATAACAATGAAGGCTAAGGTTAGGGGATCCGCCCTTGATATTTCAAATAAGGATAATTAACCCATTTTAGTTATATGAATTATATTTGTTTCATTACCAATATTTATACCACTTCTTGTAAATGGGTTCAAGCATCCAATGTGCCAATCACCATATGTCTACAACAAATCAAGGTTCCTAACTAGATTCGTGTCGGTAAGGAAGAACCATACATCATCTAGAAAGGATCCAAGCATTTGATGTGCCAAGGATTGTCGACAATGGATCAAGACCTCCACTTTACGAGTGGTGTCAAGATTGATTAAGAAATTAAATATAAATCATATTGAATAAACATTATAAGATTAAGATTATTAAGCTCATATTAAGGGTTAGAGAATCCTTATTCTCATATCAAGGGTTTCACCCTTTCACCTTAGCAAAAGAGAAATTAGAAGAACATTATAATAAAAAGAAAATAAAATGCAAGAAAAAGGAAATTCATTAATAACATAAACACACAAAACACAATACAAGATCCTAGCCAAAGCCAAAATGTTCCAGCCAAGGCCAAGATGCCCTAATGGGTCACAAGGCACCTCTATTTATAGATACATCCAGGGGCAAACTTGTCAAATTACAAGGGCATAATTGTCAAATATTAGTTGTAAATATCTTTGACAATTGGGATCATTAGGCACCGACTTTGACCATCAATTTTGACATCGAAATGTTGTGAATTTTAATCACATGTCTTCATGAAAGTTGTAGATATTTCTCTCCGCTTTCTAGAACATATTGATTTGCACAATTTGGATACGTATTTTGAGAGATACGGTCCAAATACTGAGGCCTGGTCAGACTAGGCCGAGACTATAGATGGGTTCATTTCAAGCCCAATTTTGGTCCACTAAGAGCCCGAATTTGATGATGCTTGTGAAATGCAATCTTGTAGAAAATTGAATCATCTTTCCAAAACATTAAGAATTGCACCATTTTGATCTATAAATAGAGAGTTATGCCCATTTTACCGAACCTGTAACAAAACCAAAATTAAGAGGAATTAATTCCAAAGATGCAAATGCTACAAATATGCTTAAGTTGAGGAATTTAATGACACTATTAATGCAATATGATGAACTAAACTCTTATTAAACATGCATATTTAAGTGTTCATCACACCCCCCAACTAGCTTATTGCTAGTCCCTAGCAATTAAAGCGTTATTATTTAGAAGTGATTTATAGAATTTTACATCCAAGGTGGTCATTATTGCACTCTCCTTGATTTTATCCAAATAAACAAACTCTCAACCAATTATTATTATTATTTTTTTTTTATGACTCATGTACCCTTCAGTCAAGATATCAATAAACCTCCTTTTTGTGCTCAGTCAACACATGACTATGGGGCTTATTAGAAAGAAGCCATATCGGTTCTAATATTTGTTAAGGCTAACAACTTTAGGTAGGGGACATTCATTTATTTTATATATATATATGTTTTTTTTTGAAAGAATGCATCTTTAACCCATGTAGCGAGCCTTAGGCTAATGGCTCCCAGACCAGTTGGCCTTAGGGCATTAGGTGTTAAGACACCCCTTCAAGCTTAACGACTCGGGTTGCCGATGCTTTATTTTTGCTTAGAAACTTATGGATAGTGCAATGTTCAATCCCATTAAGCTTTCTCCTTAATCCATGTAGCGAGCTTTGGGCCAATAGCTCCCAAACCAGTTGGTCTTAGGGTATTAGGTGTTAAGGCACCCCTCGGGCTTAATTGCTCGAATTAAGGAGGCTACGAGACCAAACTTTATCCACAATTGCTATTTTTTTCTTCTTTTTTTTTTTTTTTTCTTTTTTTTTTTTTTAACTTTCCCCTTCCTTTGTGTTGTTATCCTAAACAAAACAAAAGAACTCAAATATTACAACATTTCATTTTGCCACCCACAATCATGCATCAAGGTATGTGTGTGTGTGTGAAGAAAGGTTCATGAATACTTGCTTAATGAGTACATAAGCACACAATTTTTTTTTTTTAATGATAAGGTTGTGAGAGTTCATAGATTTGAATAATTCAAAGTGAAATGAATAAGACCTCCTTGTTATAAAATTCAAAAATCAAGTCTAAATAATATCAAGTTAGCTAAAATGAGTTCATAAGATCAAAATAAAATGACAAATTGGTTAGAATGGGTTTCAAGAGTTCAAACTGGCCCTCCATACTCTGCCATTCTTGACCCAGAATGCGTCTCAAGAGGATTTGAACTCCTTACACCGCACTCTGAATCTAATTACTAACTCGCTCTTTTTTTTTTTTTTTGCAAGAAAAAAATAAAATTTCAAGACACACTTATGTCTACTATCCTTCCCCCCCAACCAAATGAAACATTGTCCTCAATGTTAAAATGTAGAGAGATAAAGTATAGGAGACATTACCTGAAGCTTCTGTTATTCAAGAGAGATGACCTGAAAGACTCATAAAATAACATGCTAAAATAAAATAAAATAAAGGACAAGAGAAAAAAATTATAAACGGAGATTCAGATCCAATTTGCACTTTTTGTTTTGCCCTCCTGCCCAATTAATTTGAGTACTAGCTGGGTCAGGTTCATACTCAACTTCTTGTAATTTGTCAAGTAACTCACCAGCAGAAGTGGCAGAAACAAGGATCTTTCTCGCTGAATGAGGGATAAAATTTGTTCCACAGCTGCATCAACAAAACTTATCAAAGGATCAAAGAAATTTTTAACATTCAACAAACCTATGGGTTTTTGATGGAGATTCAGTTGGGCCCAAGAAGGCAATTTGAAAAATTTCTTCAAGAGTGCCAAAGCCACCTGGTAAAGCAATAAAGGCATCTGAATTGATGAGCATATGTGCCATGCGTTCATGCATAGAGGAGACCTGTAACTCATTCCCAACCGTTTTTCCAACAATACTTTCTACAGCCAAAGCTTTAGGAATAACTCCTAAAACTTGAGTACCTCCTACATGTGCAGCTGTTGACACACAACCCATTAACCCGAGGCTACCTCCCCCATAAACCACATGAATCTTTCTTTCAGCCAGTAGTCTACCAAGGTAATTTGCTACTTCTATAAACTCCTCACTTTTACCTGGTCGGGATCCACATAATACACATATCCTTTGGATTCGACGTTTTGAAGTTCCCTCCATGTCTATGCAACTCTCTATGTGAAGAAGAGAACAAGAGATGTGGTATTTATGGAGTGCAAAAAGGTATGCTAATGATGACATCTAAATAGGTAGCTCGGTTGCTTTTTGAAAAATATGACAATATTGCATAGAAATTCAAAAAAAGACGATGAAATAAGACACCATAAGTCAAACAAACGATACAAATTCAAAAATGACAGCTATGAGGTATTAAAATTCAAAAATGATGGCACGCATGCATATGTACAGGTAGTTGTGACTGTGGCTCACATCTTCCTCTAGTTTTACGTCCAAAAACGGCTTAAACACCTTCTATGAGTTGGGGATATGCTTCCCATCCAGTTTTCTTATAAACTGGCAAACAGGGTCGTTTTGAGTTAGATTCCCAAGATTATAGCGTTCCTGCTCATCTCGGAATTGTGTCCACAAATTAAAAATTTCACGCTGCACAAGTCCACAAGAATGCGTCTCAAGAGTCACTCGGATATCATCCAAGGACTCCTTACTCAGTCCATCCTTGATGAACTATAGCTTATCCTCTCGATTGTTAGACAAATATCCCAAAGAGCGGCAACGCTGGTTACAAGTCCATCTTGCACATTGGTGACAAACTTGTAACCTTTTTGCTCTTCGCTTTTTGGCATAAGAGCTTTTTCCCAAACCTGGCATATGGGAAACAAGATTATCTGAAAACTCACAAGAGAATCGAACCTTTGCTTCAATTAACCATCTTAAATCAGCAGGAATACCTTTACGCATCAACAACCTTAGTCTTTCTGCACGAGCTTTATAAATTTTAAGCAAATCATTTTTGAGGAAGAGAGGGAAAATGTTTGTGCAATTTTGAGAGAATGGTATCCATGTGAAGAAAATGAGAGAGAAGAAAAGAAAATGGATGCAAGGTGAGCAACAGTTTTTAGGGAACTGAAAAACCGACTTTAAAAGCCACGGAGTACCGTATCCGCCACTTGACTGGAAAATAAAATAAAAACACATAACTAAAATAAACGCACACAAAATAAAATAAAAACAAACTAGAAATGATAGCAAAAATCAAGAATAAAAATAAAAATGAAAATATGGCATAGATGGATAAAATTTGATCAATCATTATAAAGAAATGCAAAAAGAGGAATCTCTTCGAAAGTGATTTACCACAGTCAAAAATATGCCATTGAGGTGGTACCTTTCTTTTTCCTTTATTTGTGAGAATGAAAGAGATTACCACTATCTGAGTTTGTTTGTCCTTAAAGCATGCATTATTGAGTGTGCATGTTTCTTCCTGCCTTTTTTCGAGCCATGGCTCCAACATCTTAATCTCCTTCACCTGTACAAAATCAAGCAATGAAAATTCTTTAGAAGCAATGGGCACTAGTTGCATACTTGGTTCAAAAGAACTAAGTAAACCCGATTTCCGAAGGAGTTGAAAAATTCTCATTTTGGATATAGTCTTCCACATTAGTTTTTGTCCTATTAGCTTCCTCATTTTCATCATGCTCAAAAAATTCATTAATATCAAAATTTTGGTTAAATTCCTTTGCATGATGCATAAGTGAGGATTCGGTCTTTTCTTTGTTAGGTGTAAGTTGATTAACCTCTTCCTTACCCTTTAGGATTGATTCATCATCTTTTTCATAAGGGTTAGGAATATGTTCTTGATCAACCTTACCATTATGAAGAGCACTTACCGAATCTTCGAGAAGAGCACTTACCGAATCTTCATCTAGATGTTGGCCACTTGGATTACTAACATGTGGATTGATGAGGTTTGGCTCGAGTTGAGATGGAAACACACCTTTCTCATGAGTACTAAATGCAAATGCAAGTTTTTCAAGAGCATCATTCAAGTTTGCCATAGTTTGAGCAACCTGACTATTAAAAGCCTCTTGCTTTGCAATGAATGAATTCCATGTTTCTTCAAGATCCTTATAAGATGCATGATCATGAGCTTTTTGAAATTTTTGACATGATTGAAAGGGAGGTTGGTAAGATTGTGCATGATTATCATTCCTCCAATCAAAATTCAAGTGATTTTTCCATCCAAATTTTTGTGAGTAAGGATTAGGATTTGACCTTTGGAAAGTGTTTAAAACATTGGTTTGGTCATGGAGACTTTTCCTAAAGGTAGACACAATTGGGCAATCATCCGTAGGATGATCACTAGAATTACAAGTTTGACAGACAATTTCTTGCATAGACCACATTTCTAAGTCCTTGACTTTCCTAGCTAGGGATGTAAATTTAACATGTAGATCATGATTCTCCCTAAAGTTATATATGCCTCTACTAGACGTTCTTGGTACCTCATAGGTGCCAACATTGTTCCAATTTTGGGCATTTTTCGCTAGTAAGTCTAGGAAATCAATGGCTTCATCAGGGTCTTTATTTTCAAATTGTCCATTACACATTAATTCTACCATTTGCCTAGCTTGATGTGTAAGACCTTCATAGAAAATTAGAACTAGTTCCCATGTTTCCAAACCATGATGAGGACAAGTATTAAGCAATGCTTTATACCTATCCCAACATTGATAAAATGTCTCTCCTTGTTTTTGAGTGAAATTGATGATTTGAATTTTGAGAGAATTTGTTCTATAGGGAGGAAAGAATTCTTTAAGAAATTGTTGTTGCATTTCATCCCATGAGCTAATGGATCTTGACCTAAGATTTTGTAGCCATGTCTTAGCTTTATCTTTTAGAGAAAAAGGAAAAAGCTTTAATCGAAAGTTGTTTATGCTACAATTTAGGTCACTATAAGTGTTGCAAAACTCTTTAAATTCTCTCAAGTGCAAAAATGGATTTTCAACATCTAGGCCATGAAAGTGAGGTAAGAATTGAATGAAATCTGATTCATGGTCGAAATATGTTGCATCATGAGGGAAGACTATGCAAGATTGTGCACAAGTTCTCATAAGATTCATGCAATCCATTTATGTTCTCAATTGAGTTTGAGCATGTTTTTAAAGAAGATGAGTGACTCCTAACAATTCTACCAACTAATGCAGTGAGGAAGAAACGATGAACACATGCAAGAAAAAAGAAATAAAAATAGAAATGGGGAGAGAAGAGATGAACATATGCAATAGAAATGGGAAAAGAAAATACTTACAATTTTTTTATGCCAAATTTTACCTTCCCCGGCAACGGCGCCAAAAACTTGACACATCCGAAAAAGGATTGTCTCCCAAGTATAGGAGTGTCGAAGTAATAAACCCGGTGAGACCAGGGTCGATCCACGAGGAAGGGAATTTAAGCGTTACAAATTATAAGCTAAACAAATATGATATGGATGATTCAAAGAGGTGACATGATAATATCAACAAGTATGTAAGATGGTAGGTGGTATTACCGACCATTCAAATATAAAACAAAAAGTAAGAGGAGTAAAACCATCCATGGAAATAGGTGGTATAACCAACCATAGTAAATTAAAGAACAATTTCATAAGGTGGTAGAACCTACCATAGTAAATAAAATAAAAAGTTCATAAACAATAGAATAATTAAAATACAGGAGGACTTAACACAATAACAATGAAGGCTAAGGTTAGGGGATCCGCCCTTGATATTTCAAATAAGGATAATTAACCCATTTTAGTTATATGAATATATTTGTTTCATTACCAATATTTATACCACTTCATGTAAATGGGTTCAAGCATCCAATGTACCAATCACCATATGTCTACAACAAATCAAGGTTCCTAACTAGATTCGTGTCGGTAAGGAAGAACCATACATCATCCAGAAAGGATCCAAGCATTTGATGTGCCAAGGATTGTCAACAATGGATCAAGACCTCCACTTTACGAGTGGTGTCAAGATTGATTAAGAAATTAAATATAAATCATATTGAGTAAACATTATAAGATTAAGATTATTAAGCACATATTAAGGGTTAGAGAATCCTCATTCTCATATCAAGGGTTTCACCCTTTCACCTTAGCAAAAGAGAAATTAGAAGAACATTATAATAGAAAGAAAATAAAATGTAAGAAAAAGGAAATTCATTAATAACATAAACACACAAAACACAATACAAGATCCTAGCCAAAGCCAAAATGTTCCAGCCCAGGCCAAGATGTTCCAGCCAAGGCCAAGATGTTCCAGCCAAGGCCAAGATGCCCTAATGGGTCACAAGGCACCTCTATTTATAGATACATCCAGGGGCAAACTTGTCAAATTACAAGGGCATAATTGTCAAATATTAGTTGTAAATATCTTTGACAATTGGGATCATTAGGCACCGACTTTGACCATCAATTTTGACATCGAAATGTTGTGAATTTTAATCACATGTCTTCATGAAAGTTGTAGATATTTCTCTCAGCTTTCTAGAACATATTGATTTGCACAATTTGGATACGTATTTTGAGAGATACGGTCCAAATACTGAGGCCTGGTCAGACTGGGCCGAGACTGTAGATGGGTTCACTTCAAGCTCAATTTTGGTCCACTAAGAGCCCGAATTTGATGATGCTTGTGAAATGCAATCTTGTAGACAATTAAATCAGCTTTCCAAAACATTAAGAATTGCACCATTCTGATCTATAAATAGAGAGTTATGCCCATTTTACCAAACCTGTAACAAAACCAAAATTAAGAGAAATTAATTTCAAAGATGCAAATGCTACAAATATGCTTAAGTTGAGGAATTTAATGACACTATTAATGCAATATGATGAACTAAACTCTTATTAAACATGCATATTTAAGTGTTCATCAAAACGCGACAGTGGTGAAGGTGACACTTCACTCACTCATCAGCGGCGGATGAACAGTGAATTCTAAATTTGTTTTTCACAATTTTGACAATTTTCTATTCAGAATTTGGTGAAGGAAGGAAAGTTTATTTAGAGTACTTTGATCTACAACATATGTAAATCTCATAGCCTAACTCGTAAATTGGTCAGAGTGAATAGTAACTTCGGTGACCTTAGTTGAGAGAAAAATTTCTCCCTTCCTAAACCTTAAAACCCTGAACCCGAACCCCGAACCCCAAAAACTCCACAAACCCCAAAACCCCTACAAACCCCAAACCCTGAACCATGAAGCCCAAACCCCAAACCCCGAACCCTAAACCCTAAAACCCTAAAATCCTAAACTTTTTGGAAAAAGTTTACTTTATAATATAAATCTAAAAAATAATGTACAAGAATCCGAGGGGCGTACCCTAAGAATTACAATTATAACAAAAATTCTAACATACAATCCAACAATAGATCAAAAAAAAAATCCACAAGCGGCCTGAAATATAGCAAAAAGGCCACAAACAGCCATAACAACTTAAATGAGAAATGACCCCAAACAGCCAAAAGCTCCATCACTATTCACCACCACCACTTACCGGCGATCGACGAGTGGCACCTAACCTTCATCACTACCTTGTAGATCGGGCAATGCTGATCAACTTTTCCTTCTGTGCTACCATCTGCGTCTCACCGTAACGCCCTCAAACACAGTTTTCTCATTTCAAGTGATACTATTCACTGTTGTGATTACTGTTCATCTGACCGACATTGTTCATCAACCTGACCAGATTGTTGCTCAGGCTATTCCATGCAACTTTGCCTCTTGGTTGACCTTCTGATTCTTTGCAGTTACCAAGTTATTAGGAGTCGACGACGAAAGCCCACCTCGCCTTGGTGCCTGGTTTGCTCTTGTTCTCTTTTGCTCTTTATGAAATTTGATTGACTTGCTTGTGGTTTGATCAACGGATCCGTCCAAGGCCAATACTCCTGGTTCCTGGGCCGATAAAGTTAAGATCATCGATTTGAGTGCTCATTGTACATTAAATCCGGTTCCTCCCAAGAAATCAGGTACAGTGCTTGAGATCCCAGATGAGATTGTCGAGAATAATTTGGCCGAATGACACAGATATCTTGTTGGCTTCTTTCTGGGATTTGCGATGCCCTTTCATGCTGCCCATTTGATGACCATGCGTGCTTGAAAATCTAGCAGTTTAAAGGACGTCCGCTCCACAAACAATGGATTCTTCATTTTTTGTTTTCGAACAGAGGATGAGGCTTATGCTATCATTGCTCGTGGTCCTTGGATGTTCGCAGGTAAATCACTTTTCATGCAACCTTGGGAACCGAATATCGATTCTAAGAATAAAAAACAACTAAGGAAGCTTCCTGTTTGGATCTTGTTATATGGCCTGTTATTTTCTTTGTGGACAACCAAAGGCCATAGATATGTTTCTAGCATGGTTGGGATACCTTTATTTTTTGATAAGGTAACTTCTAATCTTTCCAGATTGGAGTATGCGAGGATATGTGTTCTTATTGATGCAAAAAATCCTTCAGTTCAGAACTTCAAGTTCTCATGCAAACTCTCTCCCTAGCCCATTCAAATTCGAGTTGAATATGACTGGACTCTAAAACGTTGCCCCAAATGTTGTGTGTTTGGCCACTGTTGTCCATAACCGGTAAAGACTTTAGGTCAAGATAGGAAAGAGACTAATCCCTCTGATGGTGCCCCTTTGAATTTGGGTAAGGTGGCAACCGAGGTTGCTGAGAGTTCAAAACTTGTTGCTATTCTAGCAGATTCTCCAGTGCAATTTGTGCCTCCTAAGGTTGCTACAGTTTCAAGCGCAAAGTCAGTCTCAAATTCTGACTCTCTATCTCCTTTTGCAACTGACAAAGGTAGGCTTTTGGGTTTTATCTAGTGTTCTAGAAATCGTGAGGCATCTGTTTCGTCATGGCGGATAAATATAGGACAACATTTTGAGTCTTCTCCCTCTCATTTTGAGCCTTTGAATAGGCTAAATGACGAGGATCAATCTGATAGGATTGATCATTCTAATTCGGACACCCCAGCTACCTCTGTAAAGAAGGGTAAAAGCTCGTGCTATTGGATTTAGGCCGCTTGGGGTCATTTCTCATTTAAGTTGTTAATGCCGTTTATGGTCTTTTTACTTTGTTTCAGGCCGCTTGTGGCCTTTTTTTTTTTTGATCTATTGTTGGATTGTATGTTGGACTTTTTATCATAGTTGTAATTCTTGGGGTATGCCCCTCGGATTCTTGTACATTATTTTTTGGATTTATATTACAAAGTAAACTTTTTCGAAAAAGTTTAGGGTTTAGGGTTTAGGGTTTTAGGGTTTTAGGGTGTAGGGTTTTAGGGTCTAAGGTTCGGGGTTCGAGGTTCGGGGTTTGGGGGGTTTTGGGGTTTGTGGGATTCGGGGTTTTGGGTTCGGGGTTTTAGGGTTTAAGAAGGGAGAAATTTTTCTCTTAACTAAGGTCGCCGGAGTTACTGTTCACTCTGACCGATTTGCGAGTTAGGCTATGAGATTTACATATGTTGTAGATCGAAGTACTCTAAATAAACTTTCCTTCTTAAACCTCACCAAATTCCGACTGAAAAACTGTCAAAATTGTGAAAAACAAATTCGAAATTCACTGTTCATCCACCAATGATGAGCGAGTGAAGTGTCACATCCACCACTATCACGTTCGCCTCAGTCAGCTCTGCAACTTTGCTTTCATCATCGTCGCCTGATTCAGCCGGTATCGCCTCTGTCAACGGCATTCTTTGACACTGTTTATCGCCGCTACTTTCCTTCGAACGGCGAGTGGGCTCTCACTTCCACCACTGGGTTGTATATCGGGGGATGCTGGTCCGCTTTCCCTTCTGCACCATTATCAGATTCCCAACGAGTCTATCTCAAATCGCGTTTTTTCTTTTCAAGTGGTACTATTCACCACGGTGATTACTATTCATTCGACGGGTACTATTCGTCAACCCGATTAGATTGCTTCTCAGGCTATTCCATGCAACTTTGCTTTTTGCTTTTTGCTTTATTTGACACATTAACATCTATTTTATTTATGTAAATCCCACTTTATATATATTCCCCATTTCCCTCTATCTTTTTTAGCTTCCCTCTTTTAATTTTTCTCTAGCCACTTTCTTTTCCTCTTTCCCTCTTCTTAGTTTTCATTGATCGATGCTTTTCCCTCCCATCACTCTGCATTCATCGTTCTCTACCTTTATTCAACGTTTTCCACTCTCTCACTCCTTCTCCCCAACACTCGATCCCTTGCTCACGCCACCGAGTAACTCCCGAATCAGCTACTCATATAGCCATTGCTGTAGATGACAATTAATTAGTTACTCACGTCATTGATTTCATGGGAGGTTTAATTTCTCTATAATTTGTTAGGGTTTTTGATTTCTCTGCATTTTGTTTGGGTCAATAAACTAAGGCTTCACGAGATTGTCAAAGCTACATAACCTAAGGTAAGTTTGTTTCTTGTCATTGTTATTGTTATGAGTTATTATTTTTGCTTTTTCTGAATTTCATTAAAGTTCATCTATGTACCGGATATGCTTGTATTCATTGATTTATATTATAAATTATTTGTACTTTTGTAGATTTTGTTTTTAGCGAAACTACATTTATGGACTACTAATACTAGGTAGACTTTGATTTGTTTTTAAGGTTATTTTTAACATATGTGTATATTATCAAATCTCCTCTTACTCTTTTTTTTTTTTAAATCTTATTCTCGAATCTCCTAATAACTTAACCGAATTCCAAATGCTATAGTTTCATTTCAAGTTATATTTGATCAGTCTCATCATGTCCATGCTATGCTCGATTCCCTCTTGAGCAAGGGCTTCTAGGGTTCTAAATGGTATAATTCTCCTTCCTTTTTCTTAATTCAAATATTGTAACATAGATCATTCTTTGTTGCTTTGGGATTGCAAAAAAATATTTAATTTAGCTTGGTTGAGTTGGGTTTGATTTGTTTTGCTTCTTTAATAAGGGACTTGAGCATTTAAAATGTGTGGAATTCGAGCAATTCTTTTAAATTTTAACCAGAATTGAGTAACTTTGCCTTTTTTAGAAATAAATTTTTAATTGTTATTGTTATGTTTCATAGATTTGAAGTAATTATTTAGCATATTCGAGTTGGGTTTAGTAATTATTTAGCATATGAAGTTTGTTAGGTGGACAATAAAAAATTTGGTTTAATGATCATCTGCTTTCTTGTTTTTCGATGGTGTTCATACAAGGATATAAGGGCTGGTTAAGGTAAGATAGAGTATATATAGTCAATGAGTTGTTCTCTTGTACTAATTTTTAATGCTCTTGCCCTGTTTTAGGAGTTATCAGTCTTTTGGAATTGCTTCCAAAGCATGCCCACTTTTGAAATATTCCTACTCATTGTATACAAGTATATATTTGAACATCCATCTTGTTTTACTATGCTTCAATTAGAATTGATATAATCAATAGTTTACTAGTTTGCAAAGGGAAAAAACTGACAACATTTGTTTAGTGGCTACCTCTTGTGATATGAGTTAAAATAGAATTTGTATCTAAAGAAAATCTTAATTCACTTTATTTTTGATATTTTTTCTTCTTTTTATGCTTTACAAACAATTTCAGTGTCTTGGGCCTTTGAATTAGAGGCTGTGGTAGTCCTTTTAGCTGTCATACTAGGAGATATTGAAACAAAAACAGGACAAAATGCAATACTAATTAAGATGTTTGAAAATCTTAAACTTGATACTGTGGATTCATTGGTTTAAACAATGTTGAAGACTTGTTTAAGAAAAACAATAAAACTAGTAGAACCTAATCATCATCACTATTTTCTAAATGGAATATGAAAATCATATATTAATTATTATCTAGTTTTTCTTAGCTTTTACATTGTAGTTTATTAAAATAATATTTGTACTCGTTTTTCTAGATTCAATTATAACTCTACCAAATATTGAATAATTTAAGTTTGCCTTTTGGTTTCTTGTGATGATGACAATTAAATAGTTTCTTATCATGTGGAGCATTTAATAAGGGAAGAGCATATAATGACTGTTCAAGAGATTCCTGAGTTATTTCTTGAACTTATTTCTATCCTCCTTCCAATTATTGAAAACATAAAGGTTTGATATGCAAATTCTATTTTGCATAGTAGTTTCTTTGCTTCTATTTTTTTTATCACTTATTGCCCCACACTTCATGTCAATGTTAAATTGATTCATTTTTATTTGTCCTGCCTTCGGGTTTCAAAATATTAGAATCTTAATTACCTCAAATATAACCTACCCAACCTAATGTCCATCGATAGAACTTTCAGCAGGCTTATAGTGTAAAGCTACAGGAAGATTGGAAGAATGTGCTATATATAGACCCCACAAATTTAAGTATCAACTACGTGCCTAGAGGACATGGATCTAGTTGATGGAAAGCTAATGTTAGAGAAAAAAGGTTTGTGTAATGTACGGTATATCACCTTTTATATATGGCTCATTTTTTATTTTTATTTTTTTTCCATTTTCAGTTTCTAAATTCTTCTTAGTTTCTTGTTTTTTCAACCCACTTTCATAATAAATTTTCTACTATGCCTATCTTAAATGAGTATTTCTTCCCAATCCTTCCACATATTCAGCTTGCAGTTGCGAATCATGCAATTTTTATATTTGCATATCATTATGTAATCATAGTTGCATTATTCTTACTTTCTCCTTAATGGCAGATAAGCGGGACAAACACAATTTGACAAATGCTTAAAACTTAGGGAAGGGTGTACGCAGATAAGGAAATGGAATGTCAGGCTTTCAAAAGTCAGATTAGGTGTTATTGGAAAATATTATAGATGGTAAGGATAAAAATTAATTTAGTGAAAGCTATAGGATGAAATGTACGATGCTATAACCTATTTAGTTTTCATAGCTTGTGAAAATTGATGTTTATAAATTATTTCAAAATAATTACCTTGAAATGAAACTTATGACTTGCCCCCCTTCTGCAGTGCTTGATAATACTATGATGCATTGATTTCATGTTCTTCCATCATACTTTAATGAATTGGTAATGTTGGAGTTGCTATTTTGTTGAATTGGAGATTTATTTTCTCTGCCTATACTTTTATAAATCCTTAGTCATGTGTGCAAAGATAATTACTTGATTAACATTGGTTTGTACATGCATATCAATAGTTTAAATAATTGATTGAATTAAATTGATTAATTAATTAATTAAATTGAATAAACATTAAACAAGATTGAATTGAATAAGTTGAAATCACTTAATTAAATTATTGAATTAAATTGAATCAATTAAAACAAATTGAATAAGATTATTAATTATATTGAATAAATCATTAGTTTAATTAATTGATTGAATTAAATTGATTAATTAATTAAGTAAACTAAATAAAGACATTAAATAAGATTGAATTGAATAAGTTGAAATCACTTGACTTCTAAGCCACCTTTAAAATTGTTGATAAAGTTCAACTTGAACTCATTTTGCTTAAGAACTACAATTTCCAATTTTTATTATTTTGTATTTTACCTATAACATAAAATTGGTATTGAATTGCTTGGATAAATTATCCTCATTTTGCTTCATACTTTTCTCCGTGCTCTTCATGAGCTCTATCTTGCATTTACATTGGTCCAAGCAACAAAATAAAATAAAATAAAACTCGAGAAACATTTTCTACGATTTTGATAAAATTGCCACTTTTTAATTATTTAATTTAATTTTCCTGGACTATATTTTTGGATTGCCAGTTTGTTGTTTGACAATGTGTTGTTGTCTGTTATTTGCAGTTTATTGGGTTGAAAATCCATTAAATTGCTGGAGCTCAACCTCTGAGTCATACTGCAGTCCGTCTGCTGTACATATACAGCAGTATTTTAAACCGTCAAATCAGGTTCTTAAGTTTAGCCCCTAATCCAATGGCTCTTCTTCACTTGGATATTTTATACAATTTTGACCTTCAACCGCTTAAGCCGATAGTGTTGAAATTCGACCAAATGCTCGGCAAATGCTCCATTTTTGGGGTTTAGTTAAGATGTGCTTTGCACTTCTGCTCTCTTTAAACCCATCTCAGCTTTTCATTTTTGGGGTTTAGTTAAGATGTGCTCTGCAAATGCTCCATCTCAAGACCATCTTCCTGGCCATGGCTTTGGCCAAAAAGGTAACATTTTTGTTTTAAAGTTTATATTTTTCCTCTTATGATGTTCGTTTTTATGTTGGGTTTTCGAATTGTAGCTTGTGAACTGTTTTTTTTTTTTTTTAATGTTTTGGGTTATGTATGTGGTTGTTTTATTCAAGCATTTGTGTTTATAGATGGGTTATCGTTGGCAAATATGATGGGTTGGGTCTGTTTAAATTTTGTGAAATAAATGTTCTTGTTTGAGGTTTTCATTTTACATGTATATGTATGAATCCTTAAAAAATTATGGTTCAGTTCAAGACAACACGGAGTTTAGCCCTTTATTTGGCTCAGTTTTGTTTGGCTAACATTATTAGTGTCTGCACAGAGAATGTGAGGGAAGAACCCCATGTCCTAGAATCTTTGAGGATAGGATGGGTAGAGATGTGGAGAGAAACTAACTTTTACGGGGTTCATTCTACTATGTTAGAAGGAATTGACTTGGATAAGTTTAATGTGGCATAAAAAAGATTGAGTTTGAGTTGCAGGGGCTGCATAATTTTTTAATTCTGGTTAATCTACGTCTACCCTACCATATTGCTACCTGCAATGGACATCTACTGCATTTTGGGCCTATTGCACCATTGCCAATCATTTACTGCTTGAACATTCTTTTGTTTATTGCACTTTGTAGCCTACAACAGACCAATATATTTTTGCATTAGTTCTGGCATTCTTGTATGTGTAATATTACATGAAAATATCATTTTGATTACATATTTTTCATAGAATATACAACTATTAAATTATTCAATTTATGTTCTTGGTAATTAGAAAATCAAATTAAAATTACTTATAATAATTGATGCTCTAAATTATTATATGTTTTAAAGAAATTCAAATTTCAAGTGAAAGGTTGTCCAAATCATCATGCAAGCTGAAGGACAAACAAAATCAGTTGACGTGAGCATCAAATACTATTTTGAACATATCTTGAGCTAGATATATCCAAATGACTTACTACTTAAGGTGTTGGAAAAATGATTTAATGGAGCACATTTCAATGTGTTTTGAAAAAATTCAAATTTCAAATGGAAGGCCGATATAATCATCATGCAAGTCATGGACTGACACAAGGAAGAAAAATCAACTAATATGAGCACCGAATGATCTTTTGTCCATATCTTGAGATGGAGATATCCAAATGACTTGATTCTTAATGTTTTCGAAAGCTTATTCAAATATCCAAATCTTTTATGTTTTGAAGAAATTCAAATTTCAAATGGAAAGCCGACATAATCATCATGAAATTTGGTAGATTGACACAAGGAATAAAAATCAACTAACATGAGCATTAAATGGTCTTTTGTCCATATCTTGATATAGAAATTTCCAAATGACTTAATTCTTAATGCGTTGGAAAGCTTATTCAAATATGCAGATTTTTATGTTTTGAAGATTTTCAAATTTTAAACAGAATATTGACAAAAATGACCGATAAGATTACAGTTTTTATGGTGGGCAGAAAATTTGGAGTTGGTGTCTTCACTTGATTAAGTTCATCTCATTTGCCTATAAAGGGGCCTTTCTCCCATGCATTCAACAAGATTCCATCAAGCAACAAATAAGAGAAATATTAAGTTAAAAGAGGTTTCATATTCTTCATCTACTCTTTGAAGAGAGTTGTACTTTTATTATAAACAATTTTTTTTGTTCTTGTATTGTGGTGAAAGTGAGATCATTCTCGTAAAGGATAATAGTTATCCTTGAGAGAACTCTTGGTGTGGAGTTATCAAGAGTTAAACAATTGTAAAGAACTCTTGGTGTGGTGTTACCAAGGGTTGAAGGAAGAAGTCTTGGTGAGGTTGTTCATCAAGCAAATTGTAAAGAATTCTACAACTTAGTGGAAAGCCTAGCTTGTGGAGGTGCTAGGAGCTCGTGGACGTGGGCAAGGTTTGCCAAACCACGTAATTGAGATTGTACTCTTTCTATCGCTATCCTTTTTATATTTACTTTTACTTGTGATTGTTCATTATTGTTATTCTCTTGATTGCATCTTAGATAACTTCTATTTTCATCTTCTTTACCTTTATTCTAAAAAAAAGAGTGAACTAATTTTGATCTTTCAAGAAAAGTTTTGCAAATCCGTTTTTATAAATAAAACCCCATTCACCCACTCTCTTGGGTTGCCATACCTGGGTCAACAAGTGGTATCAAAGCAAAGTTGCTCATTTTTTTAAATCTTAATCGATTTTGAGCTATGGCAACTTTTAATCCAACTTCATATGTTGTAGGGCTTTCTATCTCTAGACCTCTATTTTTTAATGGCAGTGATTACTCTTATTGGAAAACTAGAATGGATACTTTCTTGCAATCTTTTGATTATGATTTATGGTCTATTGTTTTGGCAGGACCTTTTGTTCCTAGCAAAATTGAAAATGGAGAAAGTATGCTTAAAGAACCTAAAGAGTTTAGTGAAGATGATAAAAAGAAATTGAGTTTGAATGCTAAAGCTATAAATATGTTATATTGTGCTCTAGATAGAACTTAGTTTAATAGAATATCTACTTGTTCTACGGCACAAGAGATATGGCACACACTTAAAGTAACTCATGAAGGAACTAGTCAAGTTAAAGAATCTAAAATTAGTATACTAGTTCATAGTTATGAGCTTTTTAAGATGAAATCGGATGAATCAATTTCTGAAATGTTTACTAGATTTACGGATATTGTCAATGGTTTGTAAATCTTATTCTAATGTTGAAATGGTGAGAAAGATTCTTAGGTGTCTACCAAAATCTTGGGAGCCAAAGGTGACAACAATTCAAGAAGCAAAGGACCTCACCAAACTACCATTAGAAGAACTTCTGGGTTCTCTCATGACTCATGAAATCACTTTGAAGGAGAATGAAGAAGATTTCAAGAAAAATAAAAATATCGCTTTCAAATCTTCAATGAAAAAAGAAGATGACTCTGATGACGAAGGAAGCTATAAGGTATGATTAGAAGAAACCAAGGATTCAAGAAAGCTATAAGGTATGATTAGAAGAAACCAAGGATTCAAGAAGAATTTTGGAAGGGAATACAAAGAGCAAAGCTCGAAGCAAGATAAGAAAAAGGATAAAATCATTTGCTATGAGTGCAAGAAACCGGGGCATGTAAAAATGGATCGTCCATACTTCAAGAGTCAAGACAAGAAATCCAAAGCAATGAAAGCCACAAATTGGGATGATAGTGAGGCTAGCTCCACCAAAGAAGAAGATTGCGAAGTGGCAAACATGTGCTTCATGGCTTTAAGAGAAGATGAGGTAAGTATTCTAAACTATGATCCTAAGCTTTCGTATGATGAATTACTTAAAGCATTCTAAAATTTACATGTACAAGTTGATAAACAAAATTGGAAAATCAATGCTTTCAAAAAGAAGTAAAAAACCATGTTATCTCAATTAGAAGAGTTGGTGGAAACAAATGAAGCTTTAGAAAATGAAAATGAAATTTTAAAGCAAAAAGATTTCGAAAGTTTGGAAAATCAAATACATTTATTAAAAATTAAAAATGAGATTTTAAAACAAAAGGATTTTGATAAATTGGAGAAAGGAAATGTTATTTTGAAAAAGGAAAATAATGACTTTAAAAATATTGTTGATAGTTTTACAAAAAGCACAAAAAATTTGAACTCTATGTAACAAAACCAAAGGTGTATTTTTGATAAAAGAGGCTTAGGATATAAAACTCATTAAAATCAAAAGTATTTTGAAAACTATTTTGCTCATGCATAGGAAAAATCCTAATCATTCCTGTACTTATTGTGGAAGAAAAGGATACAAACTGCATTCTTACTATATTAAGAGAAATCTTAATTTGAAACAAATATGGGTTCCAAAAAGTACCATAACTAACCCCGAAGGACCCAAGAACATTTGGGTACCAAAAAGTCACTCTTTGAATGTTGATTGTAAAAACAAAGAAGTGGCGTCATGGCATGTTATCTGCTTCATCAAATGAGACTCACGATCATCTTTTCTTTAGCTGTCCTTTCTCGTCTTCTGTATGAGGGCAGATTTCAGCGAAGACCCTCATTGTTTGACCATTTTTTGGTTGGCTCTCTCTACTTTATTGGGCTTCTTTTCATCTTCAGGGTAGGAAGAATTTTGGGCATATCCTTGCACGTTTGGTCTTTTCTGCTACAGTTTATTTTCTATGGTATGAGAGGAATGATCGTGTGTATCAACAGCGTCATCGGACTCGCCGTCAGGTGATTAACAAGATTTTTTATTTGGTTCGCTCTCGGCTTCTAACCATTGAAGCCAAGTATGTAATCACTCCTCAGCTTCGTGCCATATGGGGAATTTATCGTTAGTTCATTTTTTGAATTTATTTTGTTTAATTGGGCAAATGCGCCCTTTTGTTTTGTTGTTTATGGTGATGATAGCTTCGTTATGGTTGGTTTTGGGCCTATGTGCCATCTTCTGTTTTGTTTGGGGCCTTTGGCTCTATGTTCCGTTTGTTTGTTTGAGGCCTTTAGGCTTTGTTATTTTCTTTTGGACTTGTGAGTCTTAGGTACTCTTCTTGGGGTATGTCCCTCGTATTTTGTACTTTCTTTTTTATTTTATGTAAATAATAATTTTTCTAAAAAAAAAAAACAAAGGAGTGGCAAACACAAGTAGTACTTAGATAGTGGATGCTCAAAGCATATGACCGGAGATACCTCTAAGTTCTCAAGATTAATCATTAAGAAAAGAGGATATGTGACCTTCGGTGATAATACCAAAGGAAGGGTAATCGAACATGGTGATATTGGTTTATGGTTTGAAACATGATTTGATTAGCATTAGTCAATTGTGTGATAAGGGATATTTTGTTGCTTTTGAGCCTAATAGATGTGTGATTAAGGATGTTAGTAACCATAAGACATTATTTATTAGTAACAGATGTGGTGGTATTTATACAATTGATATTGATGCTAATGATCATGTAGAAAAGTGTTTCATTGTCAATAATGATGCTTGGTTATGGCACAGAAGATTAGGTCATGCTAGCATGGACACAATTTCAAAAATTTCTAAAAATGATTTAGTTGATAGTCTTCGAAGAATAAAATTTGAAAAGAATAAGATTTGTGATGCTTGTCAAATTAGAAAACAAGTGAGAACTTCTTTTAAACAAAAGAAATTTATTTCAATAAATAAACCTCTATAATTACTTCATTTACATTTATTTGGACCATCAAGAACTCAAAGCCTTGGCGGAAAATATTATGTTTTTGTTATTATAGATGATTATTCAAGATTCACTTGGGTATTATTCTTGAAAACTAAAAATGAGACCACATAAGCTTTTTCAAAATTTACAAAAAGAGTCCAAAATAAAAAAGGGTATTCTATTGTGTCCATTAGGAGTGATCATGGTGGTGAAGTAAACAATGTTGCATTTGAAAATCTTTGTGATGAAAATGGTTTTGAACATAATTTTTTTGCACCTAGAGCTCCATAACAAAATGATGTTATTGAGAGGAGAAATAGGACTATCCAAGAAATGGTTAAGACCATGTTACTTGAAAATAATTTGTATAAATATTTTTGGGCCGAAGCTATTAAGATTGCATACTTATAATCAATAGAGTCCATATTAGAGCTTCAATAAAGAAAACTCCTTATGAACTTTGAAAAAGAAGAAAACCCAACATTGGATTTTTTTTAAGTTTCTGGATGTAAATGTTTTATTTTAAATACCAAGGATAACCTTGAAAATTTTGATGCAAAAGCCGATGTTAAAATTTTTGTTGGCTACTTCAACCATAGTAAAGCATGTAGAGTTTTTAACAAAAAGACTCTTGATATTGAAGAATCTATGCATATTGAATTTGATAAAACTAATGTGAGTTCTTTAAAGAATTTAGACGATGATATTGTTAAGGTAGAAAGGCAAATCAAGGAATCAAGGAATCAAGACTTGATAAAAAGAGTCAAGATGAATTACAACTTTAACAAGAAAAACTTGAGGAACTAAATGATTCTTCTAAAAAATTACCAAAGGAATGGAGGTACGCAAAAGCTCACCCTAAAGATCTCATTATTGATGAACCATCACAAGGTATGAGAACTAGATCTTCTTTTAGGAACTTTTGTAATCATTTTACATTCATCTCTCAATTTGAACCAAAATCTTTTAAAGGAGCCAAAAATGACGAAAGTTTAATTTTGGCTATTGCAAGAAGAATTGAATCAATTTGAGGGGAATCATGTTTGGGAATTAGTCCCTAGACCCAAAAGTCATTCTATGATAGGCGCTAAATGGATTTTTAGAAATAAAGTAGATGAAAATGGCACCATTATTAAAAACAAAGCTAGACTTGTTGCTCAAGGATACAATCAAGAAGAATTTATTGATTATGAGGAAACCTTTGCACCGGTTGCTAGATTAGAACCCATTAGAATGTTGGGTGCATTTGCATGTTATAAAAATTTTATATTTTATCAAATGTATGTCAAAAGTGCATTTTTAAATGGTTACATTATGAAGGAAGTATATGTAGAGCAACCACTTAGTTTTCAAAGTCATGATAACATGTTTTTAAACTCAAAAAGGCACTTTATGGCTTGAAACAAGCACCAAGAGCATGGTATGATAGATTGAGCAAATTTCTCATTGATAATGGCTTTGAAATGAAAAAAGTTGACACTACTCTTTTTGTTAAAATCAAAAATGATGATTTATTAATTGTTCAAATCTATGTTGATGATATTGTATTCGGTGCAACTAATGTTTCTATGTGTGAGGAATTTTTCAAGTGCATGCAACAAGAATTTGAAATGAGCTTAATGGGAGAATTAAATTTTTTCCTTGGACTTCAAATAAAGCAATCAATAGATAGGATCTTCATAAATCAAGCCAAATACACAAGAGATCTTCTCAAGAAGTTTGGCAATAGATAATTCAAGAACATATAACACACCTATGGGTACCTTAACCAAGCTTGACAAAGATGAGAAAGGAAAAAATGTCGAGGTAACAAAATATCGAGGTATGATTGACTCTCTTTTGTATTTAACTGTTAGTAGACTCGATATTATGTTTAATGTGTGTATGTGTGCTAGATTTCAATCTTGTCCAAAAGAATGTCACCTTAAGGCTGTCAAGAAGATATTTAGATATCTTTTTTGGAACCATAAATCTAAGGTCTTTGATATCCTAAGTGTGATAATTTTAATCTAATTAGTTATTTCGATGCGGACTTTGCCGGAAGTCTTCTTGCTAGAAAGAGCACTAGTGGCTCTTACCATTTTTCAAGACATGTATTAGTCTCATGGTTTAGTAGGAAACAAAATTCTATTGCTTTATCAACTGCGGAAGTTGAGCATATTGCAGTAGGAAGTTGTTGTGCACAAGCTCTTTGGATGAAACAAATTTTAAAAGATTATGGTGTGATATTTGATCATATTCCCATCAAATGTGGCAATACAAGTACCATCAACATTTCCAAAAATCCCATATAACACTCTAGGACTAAGCATATAGAGATTAGACATCATTTTACTGGAGACCGTGTACAAAAAGGTAATATTGCTTTAGAATTTGTTCCCACCGATAAACCATTAGCCGATATTTTTACTAAACCCCTTAGTTAAGATAGATTTTGCTTAATCTGAAGAGAATTAGACATGTTAGATATGTCTTAATTTTGCTTTTATATGAATCTTTGAATGGTAGCATATGTTAAGGGGGAGTAGTTAATTTGATTACATCTTTTTTATGATAATAAAATGGAGAGAAATGGTTGGATTGCTTATATTTATAACAATTGCTATCTTTTTGCTTATTCTTGATTTTAGATTTTTTTTTTCATTCTTGATTTTAGATATTAGTTTAAAGTAATCAATGGTTTGTCATCACCAAAAAGAGGGAGATTGTTAGCCCTAAGGCTACATGATAATTTTGATGATAACAATACACATTGATTCATTGAGGTATTACTAATATGTTTACTTATGTACAAGAATAAGATCAATGAAATACTTCTAAAATCAAGAAGAGACTTATTAAAATGAAGTGTTGAAGTTAAGGACAAGACTACATGTTAAAGACACCAAAGTTTAAAAATAAGGTTTGACTCAAGGAATGTGACACATGAGTAATGTTCAATCAATTGATCATATATTTCTCTATAAATGTCCAAATGATATGATTCTTGAGCCTTTAGAAAGCTTGCTCAATTAGTAACATTTTGTATGTTTTAAAGAAATTCAAATTTCATGTGAAAGGTTGTCCAAATCATCCTGCAAGCTGAAGGACAAATAGAATCAGCTGACATAAGCACCGAATGCTCTTTTGGACATATCTTGAGCTAGATATATCCAACTGACTTGATTCTTCAAGCATTGGAAAGATGATTTAATGGAGCACATTTCAATGTGTTTTGAAGAAATTCAAATTTCTACTGGAAGGCCGACATAATCATCATGCAAGTCAACAGACTTACGCAAGAAAGAAAAATTAACATGAGCACCGAATGGTCTTTTATCCATATCTTGAGATGGAGATATCCAGATGACTTGATTCTTAATGTTTTAGAAAGCTTATTCAAATATCCAGATCTTTTATATTTTGAAGAAATTCAAATTCCAAATGAAAGGCCGACATAATCATCATGCAATTTGGTGGACTGACATAAGAAAGAAAAATCAACTGACATGAGCACCGAATGGTCTTTTGTCCATATCTTGAGATAGAAATATCCAAATGAATTGATTCTTAATGCATTGTAAAGCTTATTCAAATATGCAGATTTTTATGTTTTGAAGATTTTCAAATTTCAAATAGAATATTGACAAAAATGGCCGACAAGATTACGGTTTTTACGATGGGCAGAAAATTTGGAGTTGGTGTCTTCACTTGATTAAGTTCATCTCATTTGCCTATAAAAGGGGCTCTTCTCCCATGCATTCAACAAGAATCCATCAAGCAACAAATAAAGGAAATATCAAGTTTAGAGAGCTTTTATATTCTTTATCTACTCTTTGAAGAGAGTTGTACTTTTACTGTAAACAATTGTCTTTGTTCTTGTATTGTGGTGAGAATGAGATCATTCTTGCAAAGGATAATAGTTATCCTTGAGAGAACTCTTGATGTGGTGTTATCAAGAGTTAAACAATTGTGAAGAACTCTTGTTGTGGTGTTATCAAGGGTTGAAAGAAGAAGTCTTGGTGAGGTTGTTCATCAAACAAGTTGTAAAGAATTCTACAACTTAGTGGAAAGCCTAGCTTGTGGAGGAGCTAGGAGCCCGTGGATTTAGGCAAGGTTTGTCGAACCACGTAAATCGAGATTACACTATCTCTCTATCCCTATCCTCTTTATATTTCCTTGCACTTGTGATTGTTCATTATTGTTATTCTCTTAATTGCATCTTAGATAACTTCTATTTTCATCTTCTTCACCTTTATTATCGAAGAAAGAGTGAACTAATTTTGATCTTTCAAGAAATGTTTTGTAAATCCGTTTTTATAAATAAAAACCCAATTCACCCCCCCTCTTGGGTTGCCATAGCTAGGTCAACACCCACTAGTTCTTCAAATTCCATAACGTGCACATAAGGGTTTTCACTATCTAAACCATGGAAAGTTGGTAAAAGATGTATCATCCTAGGGTGAAAGTCCAATTTTGGTGTGTTGGGTGCAAATATGATACATGATGGTGTGGCTATGCAGGTAGGATGCAATTAATCTTTTAGAGTTTTAACGGGGTTGTCCTCCTGTTGGCTCATTGTATCAAAATCAGAAGATGAAGATGAACTAAGAATTGGATTTTCTTCAGTTGCAAAATCTTGTTGTGGTTCTAATTCTGATTTCTTCATAAATCTCCCCCGTTTGTCTCTAGATTGCTTCATACATCCTCACAATTTATCTCTTTTTTTTTTTTTTTACAGAAGAAAGTTCTTAAATAAAGTCAAAAAGCAATAAGATAAAAAAATTAGAGAGAAGAAGAGAAAAAAATAAAACAAAACAAACAAGGTGGCAAAGCCAACCTTTGACAAGTATATGCAAAATAAAAAATAATTAAAAGAAACAAGGTGGCAAAGCCAACCTTTGACAAGTATATGCAGAATAAAAAAAAATTAAAAGAAACAAGGTGGTAAAGCCAACCTTTGACAAGTATATGCAGAATAAAAAAATAAAAGAAACAAGGTGGCAAAGCCAACCCTTGACAAGTATATGCAAAATAAAAAAATTAAAAGAAAAAAGGTGGCAAAGCTAACCTTTCAAATATAAAACAAGGATATTAAAAGACTATAATTTAAAAAGTTAGAAGTTAGGAACATAAAAAAAAATAGGTGCGTAAAAATAAATGTTAGGTGCGTAAAAAATAAAAGTTAGATGCGTAAAAATAAATGTTAAAATAAATGTTAGGTGCGTAAAAAAAAATTAGATGCGTAAAAATAAATGTTAGGTGCGTAAAAATAAATGTTAGGTGCATAAAAAAAAAAAGTTAGATGCGTAAAAACAAATGTTAGAAACCTAAAAAAAAGATAGGTGCGTAAAAAATAAAAGTTACATGTGTAAAAATAAATGTTAGGTGCGTAAAAAATAAAAAGTTAGTACAAGAATAATTTAGGTAACAAAATATTAAAAAAAATGAAAAACATAAACCATCTTTCGTCTATTTTGCCTCCCCGGCAACGATGCCAAATTTTGTTTACACCCAAAATATAACGCGGTTATTATAGTATAAGTTGAGGTGTCGAATCCACAAGGAGGCTTTCGACAAAAGAGGTTAGTAAAACAAAAATACTAAAAAGATAATAAAGACGTAAAATTTAACTTTGAATTGATTGGTTATAAAGAGACTACAATGCATAATAATTAGAAAAAATCGATGGTAATCAAGAGGTAAGGTATCGAGAATCACTTATATGTTTGTGAATCTAATCCCCATTTTAATTCAACAATTATAACTCAATTGAAAGTTTCACATCCCAAACAATAAATCAGAAAATATGTATCATAAAGCATAATTGATAAACACATGTACTTGATATGCATAAACTCTTTACAAGCAATATTTATCAACAACGTTCATCCTTACAAGTTATCCAAGAGTGAAAATATAGTTATTGACAATATTGCAGCAAAAGATTAACTCATAAAACGAAACTACCAGTAACAATTATAATTCAACACGAATCATATAAAGAAAGCATGACTGAATTTATATGAAATTGAGAAGTATAATTTCTGGATTAGAGACAAATCACAAGATGAGAAAGAGTTTAACATGTAAACAAACATACAAACTTTATAACCCTTGAGGAAGAATCAAAGTAGAGAAATAGATAAACTACACATACAAGTTCATCTCTAGCCTTACCAAGAGTTCTATCCTAACTTACAATTTATTCCCATCATTTCTAAAGAGAAGATACAAGAGAGAATTGTAATATACAATGATATAATAGAATTCAAATGATTTTTTCTCCTCCCCCATTCAACTCCTCAAATTGTCCTTATATAGGTGATTAAATGAAACTATTTTAATATGAACAAATTTTCCACATTTTTTGCTACCAAACCTTCCACCAACTTGTAGCACATTTTCGACTACAAAAACGATTGAATTAGGCTTTGTAGAAAACACAAAAATTATATCTTTTTGTCTCATCTTTCCATGGCCACCAGATTCATGCAATTTGGACAAGTCTTCTCTTAGATATGGTCAAAAGACTGAACATTGGTGGTCAGGCTGAACAATAACCACAGTTCAGTTTTTTTTTGTCTCAATTTCGGCCCATAAAATGTTGGATTTGGGCTTTTGATTGTTCTTCAACTTTATGTATGATTGATTCATGTTGCTCCAATTCAAGAATCTCTTCATTTTGATTTATAGATTGAGAGTTATGTCCATTTTATTAAACCTGCAAAAATATTTCCATTAATCACAATTTAGGGACAGCACTTTATTTCAAGATAAAGATTAAAAAAAGGCAAAAGAAATGAAACAAATGTAAAAGAGGTATAAACAAAATAATTATGCTAAAATATCGTAAAAGTTTTACAATATTCACCAAGTAGCATTAATTATTTATGCTTAAGAGTGTATATTCATGTGTTTATCAATATGTGAATCTTGACCTTTGGTTTGGTTGCTAATCAAAAATTTCTCCAATTTGTCTTTGTTTACAGCTATTTGCTTTTATTTGCGAAAACCTTGACATTGAAAAGAGGATATCAAAATAGAGGAAAATAAAGAAACTATTGTTTATATGTAGGCTGTCCTCAGGGATTTTTATCAAAGAAATTTTATGGATTCTATCTTATATTTTGGTCCAGTTGAGTGGCGGTGATTCATTGAAGGAGGTTTATGAAGGAATCTATGGATTTTCTCTTGCCATTTTAGGTCTGATTGTTTTATTTCTCAATTTTTTTTAGTTTTTTTATGAATCAAATTGGACCATGTATCTAAATCTTGATCTAGTGGTTGAAGTTTTGACTCAAGTGTTTGGTTGTTGTTGGTGAACTTTGATGCAATTTGTTGTTATGTTAGAGAGTGGAAAGCTGATAATGTGGGGTTTAAAGGATGAGGAAGGTCAAACCTACTTGACTTCAAGGAACCTACTTTACTTAGTTCGAACCTACCCATTTCATTATTTCATAGGAACCAGGTAAGCTTTTGTTCTTCTAGCCTTGTTTTGCTTTAAAGTTTGAATCTTTATTGGGATATGATGGAGTTCTTTGCTGGCAGTGATGCTTTTTAATGGGTTTGGTTCTTTAAGAGGTTGAATTGGTTTCTTGAGCTTTTCAAGTTAGTGGTTTAGTTATTGCTTGTATTTTCTTTAAAGTTAAATTTGTGAACTTGATGTGTTCTTGATTGATTTTTTTTATGATAGGAGAAGTTGCTATTTGAGTTTTTTTTAGTTTTAGATCAATGAGATTTGAGTTCATTGAGTGAGGTACAGACCTGTCATTTTCTTCTTTTCTTTATGTTTAGCTCTTAGAAATCAAAGACCCGTTGGTAATAGTTGTAAAGCTGAATGTCTTTTTTTAAGTTCCATTTTTCTTATTAACTTTTTCGATAAATCCTTTTCATTGCTTTTTTGTTAATTAGCTGGTATATTGCAGGTTATTATTTATTCTTACTTATTTTGGTTTATTAAAATAGATAGATAGTTGTGCTAGTGGAATCTTAAACATGGGTTGACCAACTCATCCTTTATTTATCTTATTGTAATCATTGCTTTGGACTTTGGAGCATATAGTTTTGGCTTTTGGCATGGCCTAGAGCCAGTGTCATGATGTTAACAAATTGGCAAAGTTGATACTTTACTAAATAATTAAATAATATTGCTTTATTATACATATAGTTATCCAAATTGCTTGTTGTTTATCTTTTTATGTGCTATTACACTTAATTATAGGAAACAAGTCTTAGAAAACACATTTAGTTATCCAAATTGCTTGCTTTGCCTGAGTTTTTCAACACATTTGACATAAATTTTACGTAGAGAATTTCTATTTCAATATCTATATTTGGACTCAAGTTAATGAGCTATTTCAGGAGCTAATAATAAAGAGGCATAAGTAATTATTGTGCACTAGTGTAAAATACATGAGAAGAGAATTTTTACCATAGAAAATCTAAAGGGAATTACATATCTTTTTTTCTAAAAAAAATCATTTAAAATTCACTTGCAATTTGATCATCTTTATCTCCAAGTATGCTTTTTCATCTTGATCATTCTCTTCTTCTTTTTTAAACAATTTTTTTTAAAAAAAATTTTATTTATTTTATATTAAATTACAAGTAAATTTAAGTTAAAAAAAATATGCCCTTCCATGCTACACGTTCGATGGCGATGCGTGCATGGAAATCTAGTGGTCTAGAGGACGTCCGCTCCACAAATAAAGGATTTCTCATCTTCCATTTTCGAACTGAGGATGAGGTACATGCAATCATTGCTCGTGGTCCTTGAATGTTTGGAGGCAAATTCATTTGCTTGCAGCCATGGCATCCGCATTTTGATTTCAATCTTACAGAATTCCAGACAATGCCAGTCTGGATCCGATTGTATGGCCTGCCGTTTTCTTTGTGAACAGCCAAAGGCTTTAGCATTATCTCCAACATGGTTGGACAACCTCAATCTTGTGACAAGGCAACTTCTGATCTATCTAGATTGGAGTATGCGAGGGTATGTGTTCTGCTTGATGCAAAACGCCCTCTAGTTAAGAACTTTGAGTTCAAGTGGGTTCCAGAATATTGCCCCAAATGTTGCAGGTTTGGTCACCGTTGTCCGGAACTGATAAAGACTTCAAGTCAAGATAAGAATGAGGAGAGCACCTCTGATAATGCCCTTTTGGGCAAAGAAAATGATGTGATCAGGGTCACTAATTGCTTCAAAATTGCTGCTATTCCAGCAGATTCTGCAGTGCAAGTTGTGCCTTCGAAGGCTACTATAGTTTCCAGGGCAGAGTTAGTCTCAAATTCTCATTCTCCATCTCCTTTTGCGACTGACCAGGATAGGGTTTTGGGCTTTATCAAGTTTTCTACAAATCGTGAGGCATCTATTTCGTCAAGGCGGATAAATACAGGACAATCTCCTAAGTCTTCTCCCTCTCGTTTTGAGCCTTTGAATGGGCTAAGTGATGATGATCAATCCGATAGGATTGATCATACTCATTCGGACACCCCAGCTACCCCTGTAAAGAAGGGTAAGAAGAAGAAAAACAAGAAGGGTTAAAGCTCTTGTATTTTTTGCTTTAGGCCGTTTGTGGTCATTTCTCATTTATGTTGTTAAGGCCTTTTGTGACCTTTTTACTTTGTTTTAGGCCGCTTGTGGACTTTATTTTTGATCTATTGTTGGATTGTATGTTTAGACTTTACGTCCTAGTTGTAATTCTTGGGGTATGCCCCTCGGATTTTTGTACGCTATAATTTTTTGGATTTATATTACTAAGTAACTTTTTCCAAAAAAAAAGTAAAAAAAATTGGCTTTTTACTTTTGTAGTTTTATTTTTTAAAAAATAATTTTAATATGTTTTTGTAATTAGCTGTAAGATAAAGTTTTACTTGAAATTATTTGAGGCTTAATTAGGCTTAATTATGATTAAATTATTTATTTTTTAGTAATTTTCATAAAAAATAATAATTTGAAAAGAAATCCAATTTTTAGTTTGTAATGATGTAATTTGATGTTTCAGCAGCAGCACCGACGATGGAGGGACTTGAGCCTATGATTTCACTCATGGAGAAGACACTAAAGCGTGAAGAATATGATATATAGGATCCTTTATAGATATTGAAATAGAAAACCTTTTATCGGTGTAAAGGATCCTTTACAGTGCAAGTATTGTGGATTTGCATGAAGAATATGGTTTCCTTATTATTTCTCTTGAGCAATTTTATGTTTTTTATTTTTTCATATTTATGCATGCCTAGTTGTAATATATCTTAATTGACTGGAATATACTCAATCATTTTTAGAACTTAATTAGCTTAATGTTCATTATAGGAAATAGATTTTTATAATAGATTTTATAACTGAAATTCATACTTTTTGTGGCTTTATATTTTATTACAAATTATTTTATTTAATTAAATTCCTATATTTTCAAAACTAGAAAATATATAAAAAGTACCTCTTATAAATAAAAAAGAGAATATAATAATAATATGTATGATACTGTCATGTATCATATATATTACTATTTTTATTTTTTTAATCAATAATACTTGCCATCAAAAAAGAGTCCAATAAGATATTATTATAACTTGTATTTGTCGGTCAAGTGACAGTCAAATATGGTTTCGCATAACATATTTGACTGTTAGAACCAAACAAATATGCCTGACATCTACATTTTCTTGGCCTATCTATTTGACTAGGAACGATGAATCAAGTAAGTTACTGTACTTATTTGACTATTTGACAAGCAGCAAGATAAGTCAAACTATATAATATTTGACGGTGACATACTTGACATACGAAAACAGTCAAATATTTAGTTATTTGACTGTTTTTAGCAGTCAAAATTTTTATTTTTTCTTATACCTTGATACATCGAATAAGGATAAATAATCTAATTATAACTTAATTAGAATCCATACATCGAGAAGGTTCTAATCGAAAAATACGTCATTTAAACCTATTTTAGTTATATGAATTATATTTGTTTTATCACAAATATTTATACCACTTCTTCTAAATGGGTTTCAAGCATCCAATGTGTCAATCACCATATGTCTATAATAAATCAAGGTTCTTAACTAGACTTGTATTGGTAAGAAAGAACCATACGATATTTAGAAAGGATCCAAGCATTTAATGTGCCAAGGATTCTCTACAATAGATCAAGACTTCTATTTTATAAGCGGTGTCAAGATTGATTAGGAAAATAAATATAAATCATATGAAATAAAAATAGAAGAATATAATCGTTAAGCCCATATTATAGGGTTAGAAATTATTATTCTCATATCAATGGTTTCACCTTTTCATCTCAACAAAGAAGAATTTAATGAAACATTGTGCAAAAAGAAAATAAATTGCAAGAAAAAAATGATTTATTAATAATATTAAGGGAGGAAAACACAAAATAGAAAATATAACGTTAAGAGATCTCAACTAAGAGCCAAGATGCCCCAATGGGTCACAATTCTTCTATATTTATAAATACATTTGAGGACAAAATTGTCAAATTATAAAGGGACAATTGTAAAATATCTTGTTGACAATTTAAATCATCATGTGTGCCGAATTTGACCATCGATTTTGGCATCGAAATATGTATAATTTTGATCACATGTCCTAGTAAATGTTATAGATATTTCTCTCAACTTTTGGGAACACTTTGAATCATATGATTTGGATTCGTATTTCAAGAGATACGGTCAAAATACAAAGACACGGTCAAGCTAGGCCAGGACTGCACACGAGTTTGATTCAAGCCCATTTTTGGTCCACTAGACACCCAAATTTCATGATTCTTATGAATACAATTTTGTAGATAGTTTAATTAGCTCTCCATCAAATCAAGATTTGCACTATTTTGATCTATAAATAGAAAGTTATGTCCATTCTACTAAACCTGCATCAAAAACTGAAATTAAGATAAAGCTAATTCAAAAGATACAAAAACTATAAATATGTTTAAGTTGAGGAATTCAATGACACTATTAGTGTAATATGATGAATTAAGTTTTTATTAAACATATACATTTAAGTGTTCATCACATGCTTAATCAAGATAAAATGAACAAAGTGTGCTCAAAATCAGTCAACCTTAGCTAGACTAAAATCAACAAACAAGACGTTTTAATTTGGTAAACCCTAGTGGAGACCGGATTTATATTCAAGTGGGTTGAAGGCTTGTACAAAACATCATGAACTCGTCTCTAAAAGGATGAGAGTAGTTTAGGTCTCAATCCAAGGGATAAGATCGCCATCATTCGTTTTCCCATAAAAAATTACGTGGCAACTCTGTCATGATCTAATCTCCAAACTCACCTTAATGGCTTGTTTGTGTTTTCTTAAATCTTGAAAGAGGTTTTGACGTAGCATCAATAGTCGCAAACACTTGGAGTGTGATGAAAGCCCGCACAAAATATGGGCTTCAAGTTTATTGACTAGTGTCGTTTCATTACAAAATGAAATCATGGTTGAATTAGAACTTTTATTTTCTATGTTTATTCGATTTTTTGAATTAAAACTTTTTTTCTAAGTTTATTGTTAATAAC
The DNA here is from genome assembly GCA_013180625.2 of Boswellia sacra. Lineage (NCBI taxonomy): Eukaryota > Viridiplantae > Streptophyta > Magnoliopsida > Sapindales > Burseraceae > Boswellia > Boswellia sacra. The sequence goes on from SNVD02005153.1 coordinate 72,292, forward strand.
CCTTGATGTTAGCAGCATACTTACTCTCTTCTCATAAACTAGACAACTTGAAGAGCAAAATTCCACTTGCAACATTTTTTTTTCCTATACTTTGTTGGAATAATTCTTGTGCATTTTGGACAAATAAGGATAATATCAATTTTCACTTTGTTTGTGAAAAACAACGTTAGTTATGATAATGATTGAAAAACAAGGTAATAATTAGTACAGATAACATGGAAAAGTTATAGTGGAGAGATAGAGATTAAAAGGTCTAAATGATAAAGATAAATGTGAATATATGAAAAATAATAGATTTCCTAATTACACCCCCTTAATAACTAAATAACCTTATTTAATTTAGTATAAGTTTTATATAGGCTTTAGGCTGATTGAGATTTAATTGGTAGTATAAGTTGTGTATGAGGTTTGAGTTGATTGGGCTTTAACTTGTAGTATAAGTAGTATGTGGGCTTTGGGTTGATTGAGCTTTGAGTGTTGTTATTTAAGTAACAATAAATCTCTCTTTAAGCTATACGTTAATTAAAATATTTTAAAAATTAAATTTTATAACTATATTTTATATAATAATCACAATACTTTTTGTTTAATATACATATATCGATTTTTCTTGAAAAAAGCTCATATTTATCTCTAAAACATATTTCATTGTTAATATCAAGAATTCAAGTCTTCTTCTTCTCCAAAAATTACAAGTTTTATTCATTATTTTTTTTCTAGGGTTGTGCTATTGTGTCAAATATATTAAGTTAAAAATTTGAGTTTGTATTGACTTTATAAATTGTTTATATTAAATAATTACAAAATTTTGTATTGTTTAACTATATTTAGCTGAATGTGCTAAATATTTTTAGTCAGTTACATGCATTAATAATCATAGTTCTTTTAAACATACGAAAAACAAGCTACCAAAAAAAAAACTTACTCTTACTTTGCCATTTATTATGAATGTTTAAATTCATCTCATATCATTAATTTTAATGAATGTGGGGCTTAAAGAGAGATTTATAGGAGCTCAAATAACAATACTCTTGAGTTTTGACTTGTAAATATGATATATAAATAGTATCATATGCTTTAACCAGTAATAATAAGAGTAATTCTATTCAATCTTTTGACTCACTAAACCCCATTTTTAGGTTCACCCTAATAAAAATTTAAGATTAATATTAATTTCTTTATAGAACCCCATTTAATTTCTATACTTTCATTTATTTATTTCTCCAATTTTTCATTGTAAGCACTGCTATTAAACTATTAATAGAGGAAGCAAATACATAAATAAAGATGAAGAAAGGTAGTTTTCTTTGCCACCCAAATATACTGCTTTTATATTGAATTTTCCCAAGCTTTAGTGACAATCCAATTATATAATAATTCTCCAAGCCACAAGGCCGAAAAAGATTATATTTACATGCTACCACTATGTTTTTCTGTTTTCTTCATGTTTAATGACATTTCAACTCCTGAATACCTTCACCTTAAGCCACTAAAGAAATAGTGTTATTTCAACCCACCTATATATGAGAACCATTTTTTTTTTACTTTAAGTTTGTGAATATACTTTTGTTGATAAGATCAATTTGTACATCAATTAAAGATTTAAATATTGACTTGTTCTTCATTTGAATTCTTAAGATTCTTTAAACTATATCAAATTAGGTTTGAATAACACTAAAAAATAGCATTTATATGAGTAGGGTGTAAAAAGAGTTTGTATAAGAATCAAATTTAATACAACATTTGTTAATTTTATATTGAAAATTTAGGTAATTTTCTATTGTAAGTAAGAGAAGGGAAAATTTCACAAATGATCCTGAGGTATAGCCTAATATCACAAATGAAATCACCTTTTTGGAAATTAGCATAAATTACCCCAAGGTTAAATTATCTGGTTTAGATTATAACTAGAAGGATAAAATGGTAAATCTACATCTAGGATTGTTTGTGAAATTAGGTCATACTTCAGGGGTCATTTGTGAAATTTTTCCTTAAAAAGATAAGATTCTTCAAGCAAATGTAGACATGTAAAATGTATCGTACCATACTCGTACAACCCAAAAATTTTGAGTCCGTAACACTATTCGTATCATACTTGGCCCAACACAAACAGTATTTTGTACCATACTGTGTCTAGCACCAAAAATATTTTGGAGGCCTAGTATGGTCCATATGGTGTGGTCCAAATGGACCTTGCCGTACCTAGGATCATGCCCTTTCGTACTTAACCCAAATAGGTCAAAGACACATACAAAAATTTTTTGTCTTTAACTTTTAAATTTTTATTAAAAAGATAGGTGTTTTTTAAATAGACTAATTAATCCCTTATTTAGGAGACCTAAACATCTCTGTTAAGAAAAATAGGCTTATCTTTAAAATCAAATCGAATTTTTTAATAACCTAAATTTTTTTTAAGAATTTATAAACAATAATTTTAAACTATTTTTATTAATTATTACTATCTTGAGTTAAAAATTATTTCATTTGCTTTGTTAAAAGTAAAAATCTTAAAATTTTATTTAAACAAATATAAATATACTAGTCAATTCCTAAGAAAAAAATTGAATTCTTTATTAACAATTTGACCTAAAAGTATAATTCTTCAAATATAATATAAAATTTTCATCATTATAGTTAACACTCATTTTGTATCATTTCTTTAAATTGAAATTTGGTTCATTTTATGGGATAGAATAGAAAGAGATAGACATTTATGCGAAGGAATGAAATAAGAGTGTAGGACCACGTAAACTGAGAATGTAGAAGGTATGAGAGATAAATAGAAAGTAAGGAAAGAAAAAAAAATTCATTTGACTTTTAATTGTTATAATATTACAATAAAGCAACTTGGTCCCTTAATATATTCATTTAAATCCAATGGTTTATTTCTTTTAATTCAAAATGGAATTATTTTATTAAATGAATTAAAAAAGTAACATGCTCATTTGTGCCAATTCGTACTTATCATACTTCATACTTGGCATGATTCAATCGTGCTTTATGCTGGTCCAACCCATCATGCCAACCTTTTAACCAAACATGGTCCAGTCCAATCCTCATTATGTATTGTACCATACCGCTGTAGTATTTATGTTCGTATCGTACTCATACTATATAATTTTATGTTGAACTGTATAGTACTCGTGCTCATGCTCCACCTGACTCTTTTTACATGTCTCAGCAGATGGCAAAAAGCACCACTCAATCAAAAAATAATTAAAAAACTAGCCTGGAGATGTTTGTCATTCCTTAATTAGCCCAGATCATTTTAAAATTACTCAGGCTATGTGCATTTCCAAATTGAGCCCATTTACCTGGAATAGGTCTTATCGAATTATTTTCAGTCTAGGCTTTACTTTGTGCAGAAAGTATTAGTGGCCATGTCATCAACCAGTAAAAGCCTCGTGCTCAGATTGAATCGCCCAGACAGTCATTTTTGGAGCTCTCTCGGCCTATAGGATACCCATCAATTTCATTTTTTTATTTGTGATGCTCAATCGCGTAGTAATGGACAAAGAAAAATGCTTGGTGAAATATCTCTTCTGTTATAACAATGATTGATAATGAAATAGTGAATTAGCATCAAGGATATTTTAATTTATCATAATAATTTTCAATTTAAGTGAACTTAATTCATGAAAATGACAAGATACTAAACAATATCGTGCAAATCATGGCAATAAATTTACTCCAACAATTTTCAATTTCCACTCCGTTAAAAGAAATAAAATATGATAAAATCTCTCAAATTTGTTCAAACACTTAAACCGTCTCTTAATAAATAAATGTAAGTTACACTTCATAATTTAAGACTGCTACATCATGCATCGGTCTTATGCAAATTACTCAAACCCTACTAACTGCATTACCACATATGCTGTTTTGCAGGATAATACTGCACGTCATCAACTTCATTATATGTTACAACATTGAGTAAAAACAAAGTTCTATAACTAACAAGTATACAACACTATTAACACTATAAGCAGAACCACGCAACTCATTTCTGTATCCCCAATTTTGTGAAACAACCAAGCAACATTCTTCTAGTTAGTCGCTAAGTCGTATACCAATACAAAGAATATGCTTCTGCATCACAAGGACTCCATACTTGTGGAGGGCTAAATTCTTGAGGGCATTCTCATAGGTTGCTGTAATTGTCCCTCAAACCTACAACTAAAGGAATTCTTGCGTGTAATGGACGTCTTGTTTAATGCATTGTCAAATTCATCAAGATCAAGATGCCGCTCATCAAAGCTTCTAGCCACCCCATCATCCGTAACATCATCTCTATTGGCATTCGCAAAACCCTCTACAACATCTTCATCACTACTGTCCGCTTCGTCACCATGATTAGTAGTTCTTACCATTGACCAGGGCACATAGTTTAGCTGGATATAACTTCAGAACCAAAAATTTGAAGAAAAAGAATGGGTGTCTTAGGCATATGGCAGTACAAACAAACACTTTAAAGAGCTAATTTATATCCAACCACAAATCACATCATCTTTTACATAAGGGACTGTTTTGGAAAATCATAGACTCAGCATAAAGAAAATAATCATAATAAAGTTCAGTCAGCACCACGAAAAATAGAGTTCACCATCATATAGGATGCAGTAATTTTCAATCTTTTCTTTAAAACTACTTGAGCAAGCATATGTTAATTATCCAAAACCTTAGTTGCCAAAACAATCCCTCAAAAAAGTTAAAGATAGAAAACTATATTGCCACCTAACATACAAAGTTTAAATATGCTGATGTTGATGATAAAAGTAATTAAATCGAAAATTATGTAATATTATAAGCATTCCAAAAATAACCAAATCCAAATCCAAAATGATGTCGATGTAAACCTATCACATTTCTTCAGCAAACATGGATCAAATGGGAAGAAAATGTCCAGCCTTTCAAGCCCAACCAAATCCTTGGAAAGTTCTGACTCAAGCAGGTCATTAAAAATGAAGGTTTTGGACTCGGTGAACAGACAAGCAGCCTTAGATTGTCGGAGGAACTTTCATACCACTAATGGTTGGCATAACTGTTTATAAGAGATTGATGTAGGATTAGGGTTCGTAATGTCATTGGAATTCGGATAACTGCTGCAAGCTTAGATAACTTATCAAAAAAACATAAAGGAAAGACTAACAAGAGCTACCCTTTCTTCAGCAAATATAAATCCTTGTGATGATGAAGAATATTAAAGATG
>SNVD02005153.1:82500-216401 GCA_013180625.2 Boswellia sacra
TACAATTAAATCCGAGAAGATCACTGACTAGCAGAGGTGAAAATGAAGGGTTTTACTCCATTTTTGTGCAAGTTGCTCCAAAACTCCTACAAACATCAAAACCACACAAAAACATAAAAATACCAAGGAATATAGCAAAGAAACATGGACGAATTGATATAAAAGTAATACATAAATAGACACCTATCAAATTCCCCCACACTTAGACTTTGCTAGTCCTCGAGCAACTAAAATGATACGAAACAAAACTAAACCGAAACAGAATCAAAGAAAAATTAAAACACACACAATGCTTCAACTTGCAAATAGGCCTCAAAGATTGTACTTAATTATAACCCAAGGAAAACTTCAAAATAATGCACTTGATCAAGAATTTATCTCAAAGATTAGTTTCGCTTCACTTCAATTCCTCAAGTGTGTGTGTGTAGAGCCATTCTCACCTAATCACTTGTAACCCGGATGAGTTTATGCATAAAAATGAATCATATTTAATATTGAAGATGTGTGTATAAATGAACTCCATAGGCCTGCTTTTCAAGTCACTCTCCACTAATGTAGACATGTACAACACCAAGGATCAAGTAGGACTTTATTAAGCTTGTAACGTTTGACTTGGGTGAAGGTATGATAAAGGATAATAATTTGGCTCAAATCACCCACAAACACATAAATCATTCAAGACTATGTAGAGCTCAACCCTATAACACAACTTCATTTCAATTCACCAGGTTACTCCCCCAAACTTATTTAGAACACTCAATCTTTTTTTTTTTTTTTGCAGAAAACAAAAGAAAACTACACCCCCACACTTTGTTGTTTCATTCTTTTTAAGAACACTTAAGGGTATAGATCTCTTATTCTTCGTCTTTTGTTTTTTTTCTTTTTTTTTCTTTTTTTTATTACACTTCCCCTCCCCCACACTTAAACAACACATTGTCCTCAATGTGTAAGTACGTGGACGATAAGTACAGATTGGTTTTTTTTCTGTTTTTCTTTTTTTTTAAAACACAATAGAACTCACTTGTATTGCTCATGACACATCCCAACCTCCTCTAACTTCCCAAAACCAGAACATAGCTCAGAATTTAATTGTGAATGATCTACATGCTCATAGGTAAGGGATAAACTGTTTGGAACAAATTCATTTTAGGTTAGGAAATCTTTTAGTGAGTTAACAAAGAAAAAGACTTACAGAGGCTCAAAGGGGTAACGAGGGATCAATTTCTGTCAAGGTTGGCTATTAAGGCTCAAACGGTCCAAAGATGGCCTAAATCATTTCCCCAATGTTGCACAGCCTAGGATTTCGCCTTGAGTGACCATCAAACAAGTTCTAGAATTCATTGAAATCTGAAGAAACATTTAAATTACATAAACTTTCTCTAAGTGAACAAATAACTCAGTGATAATAGCTCAGTGCTCAATGTTGCGCAAGGAATCAAAAGCAAAGCGAAAACCAATAAACATTTCAAGCACACAGATCCATGCATCATTTATCATTTTCCAAGAGTTATTCTTAATTCAATCATTATCTTATCATCGACCCACAAAATGCAAGAAAAGAGGTACGTGGCGTTGTTACACCTGAGTCAAGATTGTATATTTCAACAATCCTTAGGACCAGTAGCCCGCAGACTTAAGGTTTCCAGCCTATATACCTTTATTATGAAAGAACAAAACAAGAAACAAGACACTTCAAACAACATGAAATAAACAAACTACAGATTTATTGAGAGAGAATGCGTTTCAAGAGTTAAGAAAACCCCATATTCTGCCATTCTCAGGTTTTTCCACAATGTTTTTTTTTTTCGAATCGAAACTGATAAAGACAAAAACACACAACAACTCAAATTACATAAAACTAAACTTACTCAGAAAATAATAAAGTCTAACAAGTCAGCAAACAAAAACAAGTTAGTTAGAATGGGTCTAAAAAGTTTAGAAGTTAGCCTCCTTATTCAGCCATTATGGATTGAAGAGATCCAGAATGCGTTTCAAGAGAACTTGAACTTTTTAAGCCACCACTCTAAAAACCGAGATTAGAAAATATTACCTGGGACGAAAGAAATAACCTGAAAAAGCTCAAAAGAAACGACATGAAAAATCTCAAATAAACACACTAAAAAGAAAGCAAACAAAAACGAAGCAAACCAGCAAATAGAGATTACAGATGGAGGGTTAAATCCAGTTGACGCCTTTTGTTGCCTTCTCCAAACCAATTTATCCGAGCCATTGTTGGATCAGGTGAATAGACGAATTCTTGTAGTTTGTCAATTAACTCTCCTACAGTTGAAGACTGTAACCAGCATTTGCCTTGCTGACGGTGAGATGAAATTTTTTTCTACAGCTTGATCAAGAAAGGACAACAAACCATCAAAAAAATTATTAACATTTAACAAACCAATGGGTTTCCGATGGATGTTTAGCTGTGCCCAAGAGGTGATTTGAAATATCTCCTCTAATGTACCATACCACCGGGCAAAGCTATAAATGCATCGGACTTAACAACCATATGTGCAATACGCTCATGCATACTAGAGACCTGTAACTCTTCCCCGATTGTGTTGCCTACGATATCTCGTACAGCTAATGGTTTAGGGATAATGCCGAGAACTTTGCTCCCTCCTAGGGATGCAGCTGTTGACACACACCCCATTAACCCAAGACTACCCCCTCCATAAATCAAATTAATACCCCTCGCAGCTAATGTCCTACCAAGATCAAGAGCTGCTGTGGTAAACTCTCCATCTTTACCAAATTGCGATCCGCAAAATACGCATATATTGCGGAATCGCCGAATTGGTGTTTTCTCCATTTCTACAAGTGCTCTAATCTTGTGTAAGACACGTTAGATATTATGCTTTTCAATTGCAAGACAGGTTATGGAATGACATATGAAAATATGCAGAATGTATATATACACCCATAAAACTCTCAAATTTTGACACATGGGGACATACTTTCGGTGGGGGTTGCTCGATGCAGATTTTTCGCCCCAAGATTTGAAAAAATGAGATATGCTTTCGGCGAGGTTTGACAAAACCTACACACTTGTCTCCCACGTGAAGCATGGAAAATGGAGATACACTTTCGGCGGGGGTTGACAAAACCCCCACACTTGTCTCCCACGTGAAGCATAAAAATAGAGATACACTTTCGGTGGAGGTTGACAAAACCTCCACACTTGTCTCCCACGTGTACTTATGCCATAGGGTAGTCATATGGTTTGTCAAAAAGAAAACTTGAAATTAAAACAAACAAAATCAACAAACAACAACAACACAAAAACAACATTGATAATCAGATCAAACGAAACAAGAAAAAAATTCGACAAGAACAACACACATTCAAATATACAAGTAGTTGTGATTGTGGCTCACATCTTCCTCTGGTTTTACGTCCAGTAACGGCTGAAACGCCTTCTATGAGTCGGGGATTTGCTTCCATCCAGTTTTCTTATAAACTGGCAAACAGGGTCGTTTTTAGTCAGATTCCCTAGACTATAACACTGCAATTCATCACGAAAATGTGTCCATAGATAAAGCAATTCACGCTGAACAAGTCCACAAGAATGTGACTCAAGAGTTAATAAAACATTATCCAGCGACTCATTACTCAGACCATTCTTAATAAATGACAGTTTATTTCTCTATTTCTGAACACAAAACCTAATGAACGACAAGTCTGGTTACAATTCCATCTAGCACATTTATAACATACTTGTAACCTTTTCGCTCTTCGCCTCTTGGTGTAGTAGCTCTTTCCTAGACCTGTCTCTTATACACATCTAGATGTGTATAAGAGACAGGTCCGGCTCACCGGACAATCTCACCTTGGCTTCGATAAGCCATCGGATATCAGCAGGCACATTTAGGAGCATCAATGCCCAAAGTCTAGTCATCCGTACTTATAAATTTTAAACACAGCATTTTGAGGAAGTGAAGGGAAATATTTACGAAGGTTCGATAGAAAGATATCGGCATCCATTAAAGAGGAGAAAAGAAGAGATATTACCGATAATGCGATCGGGTTTGTTTTTCTCCAAGATATGCACGTTTCAAACCTTTTGCGAATGACTTCAACTTCGTTTGGATGTTTCCACAAGCTGCTGCACAAATGAGCTCAAAGCACAGAGTAATCAAATTAAACAAAAGAAAGGAAAAGAAAAGAGCAAAACGAAACTAAAGACACATAAATTGATGCCAGCCTTCGAAACTAGCACGTATACTAGTCGCACAAGTAATAAAGTGATGAGTAAGATATCGTTCCCACGAGGATTGATTCTAATTAGATTTGTTATTCGAAAGCAAAAACAGAGTAAATGGGGGGTTTTGTTGATTGATTAACTAAGTGAAATAAAGAATACGACAATAAGAATAACACAATGAAAGTTAATTCGAATGAAAAATCAATGAGAGAAATCTGGTTAAGGGATCATTCTCTACCACAAGATATGGATTTGCGAATTAATCGTAGAATTGTCATCCAATTACACCATTGAAATTATCAACCGTAGATAACAACAAGCTCTGTTATCCCAATCTTTCCTTACTTTGTTGTTAAATAAAACAAGCTCTTTATTTAATCTCTATCCATTAAACAACCTAGAACAAGCTCTCTAAGTTTAATTCAATGGAAGCATTACGATGAGAAAGATAGGTTGATCTAAGCAATAATCACACAAGTTCGGATTATTTAACCTAGGTTGTATTTTCCAATTGCAATCTCTGATCACAATTTTGCTACTAATGATTGGAAATTCATGACAATTACGGATCAAGATTTCTAATCTAGCAATAGACAACAACAGATTATATTCAGTTGGCCATTCCAAATACAATCAGTAAGCAATCATAAGCATTAGATATGGGAAAATACAAGCAACTTCAATTAGAGAATTGGATAACAATTTCTTACACAATCAACTCACAAAATCCATATCAAGGGCTTTGAAATCACCCTCAACCAATTCAGATTTAGTTACACATATTCAATCAGAATAACAAATACAATACAGAGAAATTTCAGAATTGAAAAGGAAAGAAAGAACTTAGCAAATTCTTTGAAAATCTTCTTTGTAGATGAATCTTCTTGGAATTGTAGTTCCTCCTCTTTCAAAATCTTCTTTCTCCTTCAAGAACTCCAAGGGATGAGAGAAATCCAGAAATGCAGCCTCCTCCCATGTTTTCCCCCTTCAAGTTATGAAAATAAAACCCTAAAATGTGTTTAAATACTCTGCTACAGTAATTGCTACAGTGTCCCGTATTATACATGCTACAGTGATTTGTGGAATTACATTTCTATACTTCTCACACTGTTTTGATTACAACTTTTGGTACACTGAATGGATTTATAAACCGTAAATTTCTCCAGAAAATAGACTTCGAGAGCTTTCCAACGGTATATAACATGTCGTTCGGGTTCATTGTATATCAATACAATTAAATCCGAGAAGATCACTGACTAGCAGAGGTGAAAATGAAGGGTTTTACTCCATTTTTGTGCAAGTTGCTCCGAAACTCCTATAAACATCAAAACACACAAAAACATAAAAATACCAAGGAATATAGCAAAGAAAAATGGACGAATTGATATAAAAGTAATACATAAATAGACACCTATCAGCCAGCCTGTTTCTGGGGTTTCATACTTTGGGACTTTATGTTCACAATGATGTCATGCTTGCTTTTGGTACTCTCGCTTTCAAATTCTAAAAAACCCCAAAAACAACTACTCCTTACTCAAGTTCCCAGTGAAGGCCAAGCAACATTTCAAGTTTTTGTAACACATTTGGGCATCCCATTAGTAAGCCGACCCGGTCAGATTTCTCAGGAATAATATCGATTCATATAGATACAGAAGAAAAGGTTCTCTATTGATTCAAATGCTGTACCTATGGGATAGGATAGAGAAAGAGGAAAAAATCGTTCAATGGCCCCCTCCTGCAGTTCTTCTGAATTTTGAATAGTATTCAGGATCCGATCTATTAGTTCGTAGAGCTATTTACCAAGGGGTTGCGGGTCTTTTTCTACCAATTGGAGCCCTTCCTTCACCACCCCCAAAAATTAGATTTTCGTCGAAATCTCATCAAAGGCTCCATGCGCGCCCAAAGACGTGAAACCGTTACTTATGCTATGTTATATGGTGTAACTGTTGAGTTCTATGGTGGCGAATTGAATGGAGTAAGTTATAGTGATCCGGCTACAGCGAAAAAATATGCTAGACGTGCTCAATTGGGTGACTCAATCGTATGGATATGTAAAATACAGGATTTCCCATCCTAGCAGGAAAAAAAGGGGGGGACGGATACTTTGTATTCTGGGCCGGAGCAATGAACCTATTTGAAGTGGCTCATTTCGCTAGCAACAGAAATTCAAATTCAACTTTTTTATGTGTTATCACATGCATTTCCCTGTAATTGTATTTGAATACTGTTCATGTATAAAATTGAAATTTTAGTATTCGTTCTATAACCGCCGAATCACAACTAAAAAACAGAGACTCGATTCATAGGCGCGATACTTTAGAATAGAGCTCATGCTTGATAGAAATTTTCCTGGCTGTCTCTGCACCCCTACCTCCTTTATCACTGAGCGGTCATTTAGGGGCCTTAGCTGGTGATCCGGGCTGTTTCCCTCTCGACGATGAAGCTTATCCCCCATCGTCTCACAAATGCCTGTATTTTTGATAAGTTCTTGCCAATAACCACGCCCGTATCGAACTTCTTCAGAGCATTGTCTATTAGAAATGAATTTTCTAGCATTTGACGCGTGTTGTTGTATTAGATCCAAGGGAATTTTTTGCGAAATAAAATAAAAAATTTTGGAATAATTACCAGCCAAAAATATTTTTTAATGCCAAAAATACTAATTACTTATTGAATTTTATTTTTCCATTCGAGGGGGCTCGTACATGTTCTGCGGTACCCCCTGTAAATACTCATAGTGATCATTTATCAAAGAATGACTCTGGTTGACTGGATTTGTTATCTCATGTTTGCTTTTCGTGAAAAAATATATTTTCACATATTTATATTTCTTTTTTTGAAAAAAGGTAATATAATTTAGAGAATAAATAGACAAATAATGAAATGAATAGTAAAAATAAAAAAACTGCCAAATAAAATGTGTCCCAAGCCGAAATATCACAAGTACCGCCTCGTCCCCTGTTCACTAATAAATCGACTAATTAAACTCATGTTTCTATAATCAATTCAATCCCAGTCTATCCTCTCCCTCTCTTCTCTATTCAGATTCCAAAATGGCACGACTGATCAAACACGAGTTTTCTCGAAGCCTCTTGTTAATATCTCTCATCAAAAGGTGCTACCAATATCTCTACGTGCGATTCGCATCCACCGTGCAATGCATGCAGTTATTGGTAGACAGAAGAATCATGGTATGCACTTTCGTGTACTAGCTAAGGGAATCTTTTGTTAATAGAAGCGGAAGCGATGTGGATTATTCAAGAATCGAAGTCGATTTATGGGCTGGCTCGCTGCAGTACCTTGACCAACCCCAGGTCCAATAGAAGCAAGCCCGACAGCCAACTAGAAGCAAAAAATAACAGAGCAATGTTGCATCAGACTACCTGTCTTCTTGTAGTTGGATCTCCAAGAGGTTGACCTCCTTGCTTCTCTCATGGTACAATCCTCTTCCCGCCGAGCCCCCTTCCTCTTCAATTGGTATTTTTTCACGAAAAGCAAACATGAGATAACAAATCCAGTCATTGAATAGGTTTGGAAAATAAGTGGACTTATGCCCATGAAATTAAGGCCTGGTATATATAAGAGACATTAGGATTCCAAAGGGGGAGGATTTTTCTTTCATTTGGCGATAGAAGAGGAGAGTCTTATGGCTACAAAGAGAGAGAGAGAGAAGAAGGAGAAGAAGAAAAAGAGAAGGAAGAAAAAGAGAGGAAAAGAAGGGAAAAATCAAAGAGGTGTATAGGCTTGGAAACCAAGTAAGGATTTTCTAATACTATACTTAAATCGTGCTATTTATTTTTGTTGTTCTTAATTGATATGGGTTGCAATATATGTGATTTATTGTTAAATTGATTGTTTGTTGCTTGGATGATGAATTACTTGTGAAATTATGTGCTTATGAAGTGAAGGAGATGTTGTTCTTGATGGAAGTTATGATTCATGTGACTATTCTATGTTCTTTGAGTTGCTACATTTTTTTGGACTATGATTTATATAATTTCTCTTTTGTTTCAGAAAATAGACAGATGAAGCTTTAATAGCCACTGATTTCATTGAATTTGGATTTAAAATGAAATTTTAGTGAATTGTTAAAATTAGAGGTTGAAATTTGGAAATGATACTGTTCATTCAACAGATCTAAACTTTTTCACAATTCTGGATCTTTCGAGACTAATATTATATCCATCATGACTCGACACTTACATGTCGAGTGTAGAGTGGATGGTGTCGAGTGTTAGATGCATCATTCGACACTCGATGTCTTCAAAAGTAGGCAGATATCGAGTGTCGAGTGACAAGTGAATCCGACATAGTCATGGATGGTGTCAAGTGTCGGGTGCATCATCCGACACTTGATGCCTTCAAAAGTAGGTGGATATCGAGTATCGAGTGATGAGTGAATCTGACACGACTATGTAAGTGTCGAGTGTCGGGTTATGAAAGTGTCGAGTGTCAGGTTATGAAAGTGTCGAGTGTCTGTTAATCAAAGTGTAAAGTGTTGGGTTATGAAAGTGTCGAGTGTCTGTTTATGAAAGTGTCGAGTGCCGGATTATGAAAGTGTCGAGTTATGAAAGTATCAAGTGTCGAGTTATGAAAGTGTCGAGTGTTGAGCGAAATTACAGAATCAACCCGACCCATGTGCACCCTCCTGACAGGTCTGGATTTTTCATTAAAAAAAAATTGTATTGGATTGAGACTTATTTTGGAAAATTATATTGAAAGGTTTATAAGTGTATGCATTGGACCTTGGATGGGCCGTTTTGAATATGGATCCAAGGAGAATGCGGACATGAAATTCTTAGTGTTAGACCTTGGATGGGCCATTTTGGATACAGATCCAAGGGGAACACAAATATAAACTTGATGTGTTGGAACTTGGATGGGCCGTTTTAGATATGGATCCAAGGGGAACGCGAATATAAACTTGATGTGTTGGACCTTGGATGGGCCATTTTGGATACAGATCCAAGGGGAACACGAATATAAACTTGATGTGTTGGACCTTGGATAGGCCTTTTTGGATACGGATCCAAGGGGGACACAAATATAAACTTGAAATGTTAGACCTTGGATGGGTCGTTTGGATACGGGTCTAAGGGAAACATTAGATGAAAAATTTTGATTGTCAGGTGAATAAGTGATGCCTTGATGTGTAAATGAGAATGATTGCTTGACTTATTATAATTGGTTGTGTAACTATGTAATTGAGTAACTGTTTGAATGCTTGTGATTTAGTATAATGTTAGAATCTTTCCTATTGGGCTATATGCTCACCCCCTCCCTCCACAGGTGCACAAAAAGATATTCGTACTAGTGGTATTCCAGAGCTTTCCTAGGGAGTCTGGGCGTTTACTTGCATGCGATGGTTTTGGGAAATGTTTTGACTAGCCTAAATCATGATAGGAAATTTTATTATGTGATTATCAACCTATGTACTAAGTTTGGTCATTAGTGTATGTAAAGTTTATCTTGAACAAATAGCCAGATGTTGAAGAGAAAAAAAAGTGAGATATTGATGATGTCTTTTTATTATTTTTCATAATCAATCAACCTTAAAGTCTCTAAATAAAAGATTTTAAGGTGTTAAAGAGTGGTATCAGAGCCTAAGCTTTACTGTGGGCCTGGGAAAATGATGTAGATGGTTTGGGAGGGGTAGAGTTATGTCTTGTGTGCTTGCATGTGCCTTGAATATTTGTTTGTTATGTTTCTGTTCTATATGTTATAGAATTCTGCCACTTATGTTTTTGCCATTGATAAAATTAGATAATGAGTTCTCGTATGCGAGGTGCTTCGAGTTCCAATCCACTTAAGGGTGGTGAAAGGTCAGAGTTTTATAGGGCTATGAGAGACGTGGCCAATACATTGACAAAGATAGTGGCAAACACAGTTAGAGATACTCTTCGTGCTAACCTACGTCCATTACCTCAACCGATATTAGTGACAGGTGTCGACAATCGAATGAAGAATGCACTCAGAGAGGTCCAACGTCACAATCCTCCTATTTTTCATGGGGAGCCCGATCCGAATGTTGCAAAAGATTGGCTTATATAAGTTGAGCAGCTCTTTAACCTTTTACAAGTTGAAGAAGATTTACGGGTCAGGGTGGCAACCCACTTGTTGACAGAAGATCTCTCAGAGTCACAGAATAGGGGGTATTGGCTTACCTTCTAGAGGAATGAGACGGCATGATCATTCAGTTAAGAGATAGAGAACTCATTCCTTTATATCTACTCATTTTGCATATACACTAGGATTAGAGTCTTATTTGTTGGATTCTATATTACACGTAGAGTCACCTATGGGTAGTACTTTAGAAGTTGGGAGAATATGTCATTCTTGTGTGCTAGAGATCAATGAGCACAGGTTTTATTTGATTCGATACTTATGGATTTCACTGAGTATAATGTGATATTAGGAATGGATTGGTTGTCAACTTATCGAGTTATATTAGACTGTTACAAGAAGAAAGTGATAATTTACAGGCCTGAGAGGATCGTTTTCAGTTTTTATGGGGACAAATATGCATCATTGCATTACCCTCTGCTTGGGTCACAAAACAAGAAAGGGGTCATGAACATGATAGCAAGTATATTAGTAGAAGAGACTAATAAAGGGGTTTCTAAACTTCCTCGTGTGGTAAGTGATTTTCTTGATGTTTTTCATGAAGAGTTGCATGGGTTACCTCCAACTAGAGAAGTGGAGTTTGCTATCGAGGTGTATCCAGGTGTGGCACCCATATCAGTTGCTCCTTACCGAATGGCTCCAGCAGAGTTGAGGGAGTTAAAGTTACAAATAGAAGAATTGTTAGAAAAAGGATTCATCTGACCAAGTACTTCTCTATGGGGTGCACCAGCATTGTTTGTGAAAAAGAAAGATGGTTCATTACGTTTATGTATAGATTACAGGCAGTTAAATCAGGTTACAGTGAAAAACAAATATCCTTTACCTAGATCGATAATTTGTTCGAACAGTTAAGAAGATCTTGTTGTTTATCTAAGATAGTTCTTCGTTCAGGCTATCATCAGTTGAGAATAAAGGAGGGAGCATACCAAAGACCGCTTTTTGTACCCGTTATCAGCATTATGAGTTTTTGGTGATGCCATTTGGACTAACTAATGCTCCTGCTACCTTTATGGATTTGATAAACTGTATTTTCAGACCTCACTTGGATCAATTTGTAATTGTGTTTGTGGATGATATCCTTATTTATTCTTCATCTGAAGTTGAACATGAGCAACATCTACGTATAGCAGTTCAAACACTGAGAGAGCATCATCTTTATGCCAAGCTGAATAAATGTGAATTTTGGATCAGAAGTAAAATTTTTAGGCCATGTGGTGTCAAGACGAGGAATCTCAGTGGATCCATCAAAAGTGGAAGCAATTATGAAATGGGAATGACCAACGAATGTGTTTGAAGTACGTAGCTTCTTCGGTCTAGCAGGTTACTATCAGCGTTTTGTTGAGAACTTTTCTCGATTGGCTACACCAATGACTAGGTTAACAAGGATAGGAGTCAAATTCGAATGGAATGATGCATAAGAGCAAGCATTCCAAGAATTGAAGAAAAGATTAACTTCAACACCTATTCTTGTGATACCACAACGTGAAGTTGATTATGTAGTATTCACTGATGCCTCCTTGAATGGATTAGGGTGTGTGTTAATGCAACAAGGTCGGGTTGTAGCCTATACTTCTCGCCAGTTGAAACCTCACGAGCAAAATTATCCCTCCCATGATTTAAAACTTGATACGACAGTGTATGCTTTGAAAATTTGGCGACATTATTTATATGGTGAAAGGTTTGAAGTCTTTTGTGATCATAAAAGTTTGAAATACATTTTCACCCAAAAAGACTTGAACTTGAGACAACGAAGATGGATGGAGTATTGGGAAGACTATGACTTCTTTATCCAATATCACCCAGGTAAAGCAAATGTGGTGGCTGACGCATTAAGTAGAAAGTCGAGAGCTATGGTTAGTGTAATGATAGGAGAATGGAGCATGTTGCAGTCTATTCATGATTATGATATCTTGGTTAAGGATCGCGGAGATCAAATTCATCTTTTTACACTTGTTGCTCAACTGTCTCTTGTGCATAGAGTGATTGGGTTGCAACATCAAGATTTAGAGACTAGAGCCTTGTATGAGCAAGTGTTACACGGTGATGGAAGTGTTGATTGGACAATTAGTTCGGATGGGAGTTTACGATTCAAGGGCAGGATCTTTGTTCCATCAAGTAAAGAGTGTAAAGATGATATCCTTAAGGAATTTCATCACTCTAAATTTGCTGCTCATCCTAGTGGTACCAAGATATATCATGACTTAACGTCGATAGTTTTGGTGGAAAGCAATGAAAAAGGATGTTGTTGAATATGTGTCCAGATGCCTTACTTGTCGACAAGTGAAGGCTGAGCATCAAAGGCCTGCAGGATTACTCCAACCACTTCCTGTAGCAGAATAGAAATGGGATTGCATCACCATAGATTTTATTACTGGATTACCACGTTCTTTAAGAGGGAAGGATGCAATATAGGTGATTGTAGATAGGTTAACAAAAGTATCACATTTTCTTCCTATAAATATAACTGATTCAGTGGATGTTTTGAGTCGGTCGTCCATTAAAAAAATTATGAGATTGCATGGAGTTCCAGTTTCAGTGGTGTCAGATAGAGATCCCAGATTTACAGCTCAATTTTGGCAAAGCCTTCATAGAGCTATGGGTACGCAATTGTTATTTAGTATAGCTTTCCATCCTCAAACTGATGGTCAATCAAAGCGCACTATTTAAATTTTGGAAGATATGTTGAGGGCTTGTGTGATGGATTTTCAAGGTAATTGGGAGGATCAACTACCACTTGTAGAATTTGCATACAACAATAGCTATCATTCAAGTATCAGAATGGTACCTTTTGAGGCACTCTATGGTAGGCCGTGTAGGTCCACTTTTATGTTAGGTAGAAGTGGGAGAAGCTACCTTATCAGGACCCGAGCTTGTACGAGAGACAACTAAAAAGGTGAAGTTGATATGTCAACGTTTACTTACAGCTCATAGTCGACAGAAAAGCTATGCAGACAAAAGGAGACGACCTTAGAATTCAAAGTGGGTGACCATGTGTTTTTAAAAGTGTCTTTGCGTAAAGGCTTGATGCGTTTTGGACAGAAAGGTAAACTAGCTCCACCCTACATTGGCCCATTTGAAATTCTAAGGCAGGTTGGTGAAGTTACTTATGAGCTAGCATTGCCACCACGTTTATCAAGAATTCATAACACATTTCATGTATCGATGCTAAGAAAGTATCCTGAGCTTTTGAATGCAAGAGGCAATTTCTTACTCATATTTTCAAATTTCGAGGACAAAATTTTTTTTAGGAGAGTAGGTTGTAGAGTTCCAAAAAAAAAGTATGTATATATATATTACAAAATTTAGAAACTATGCCTAAGGGTATTTGAGTAATTTTATTTGAATTTGATGGGCTTTAGGCCATGAAGTAGTTGTAAAACCATTTTTAGATAAATGAGAATTGGGTTGGATTATAGTTGTGGGCTTGTGTTAGAATTTGGTGAGAATTGAATGGGTTTGGAAAATAAGTGGACTTAGGCCCATGAAATTGAGGCCTAGTATATATAAGAGACATTAGGATTCCAAAGGGGGAGGATTTTTCTTTCATTTGGCAATAGAATAGGAGAGTTTTACGGCTACAGGGAGAGAAAGAGAGAAGAAGGAAAAGAAGAAAAAGAGAAGGAAGAAAGAGAGAGGAAAAAAAGGGAAAAATCAAAGAGGTGTATAGGCTTGGAAACCAAGTAGGGATTTTCTAACACTATACTTAAATCGTGCTACTTATTTTTGTTGTTCTTAATTGATATAGGTTGCAATATATATGATTTATTATTAAATTGATTGTTTATTGCTTGGATGATGAGTTACTTGTGAAATTATGTGCTTATGAAGTGAAGGAGATGTTGTTCTTGATAGAAGTTGTGATTCATGTGACTGTTCTATGTTCTTTGAGCTGCTACATTTTTTTGGACTGTGATTTATATAATTTCTCTTTTGTCTCAGAAAATAGATGGATGAATAGCCACTGATTTCATTGAATTTGGATTTAAAATGAAATTTTGGTGAATTGTTGAAATAGGAGTTGAAATCTGGAAATGATATTGTTCATTCGACAGATCTAAGCTTTTTCACAATTCTGGATCTTTCGAGACTAATATTATATCTGACATGACTCGACACTTACGTGTCGAGTGTTGAGTGGATGGTGCCGAGTGTCAGATGCATAATCCGACACTCGATGTCTTCAAAAGTAGGCGGATATCGAGTGTTGAGTGACGAGTGAATTCGACACGACTATGTAAGTGTCGAGTGTTGGGTTATGAAAGTGTCGAGTGTCTATTTATGAAAGTGTCGAGTGTCTGGTTATGAAAGTGTCGAGTTATGAAAGTATCAAGTGTTGAGTGTCGAGCTATGAAAGTATCGAGTGTCAAGTTATGAAAGTGTCAAGTGTCGAGTTATGAAAGTGTCGAGTGCCAAGCAAAATTATAGAACCGACCCGACCCGTGTGCACCCTCCTGACAGGTTTGGATTTTTCATTAAAAAAAAATTGTATTGGCTTGAGACTTATTTTGGAAAATTATATTGAAAGGTTTATAAGTGTATGCATTAGACCTTGGATCGGCCGTTTTGAATACGGATCCAAGGAGGATGCAAATATGAAATTCTTAGTGTTGGACCTTGGATGGGCTGTTTTAGATACGGATCTAAGTGGAACACGAATATAAACTTGATATGTTGGACCTTGGATGGGTCGTTTTGGTTACGGATCTAAGTGGAACACGAATATAAACTTGATATGTTAGACCTTGGATGGGCCGTTTTGGATACGGATCCAAGGGGAACACGAATACAAACTTGATGTGTTGGACTGTGGATGGGCCGTTTTGGATACAGATCCAAGGGGAACACGAATATAAACTTGAAATGTTAGACTTTGGATGGGTCGTTTGGATACGGGTCTAAGGAAAACATTAGATGAAAAATTTTGATTGTCAAGTGAATAAGTGATGCCTTGATGTGTGAATGAAAATGATTGCTTGACTTATTATTTTAATTGTTGTGTAACTATATAATTGAGTAACTGTTTGAATGCTTGTGATTTAGTATAATGTTAGAATATTTTCTATTGGGCTATATGCTCAGCCCCTCCCTCCACAAATACACAAAAAGATATTCGTACTAGTGGTGTTTCAGAGCTTTCCTAGGGAGTCTGGGCGTTTATATGCATGCGATGGTTTTGGGAAATGTTTTGACCAGCCTAAATCGTGATAGGAAATTTTATTATGTGATTATCAACCTATGTACTAAGTTTGGTCATCAGTGTATGTAAAGTTTATCTTGAACAAATAGCCAGATGTTGTAGAGAAAAAAAAAGTGAGATATTGATGATGTCTTTTTATTATTTTTCTTAATCAATCACCCTTAAAGTCTCGAAATATAAGATTTTAGGGCATGACATGGCCCGTGGTGCAGAATTAACCGTCAACACCCCGGCTTTGCTGTTGATTCAAAGTAGTTAACAGTGCTATTGTACAACCAAAAATAATTGCCAATAACAATTCCTCAACCGAAAAAATAGAGAACCAAATGCCATTGAAAAGCACAAATTCATAAGAAAAGAGGGCTAAGGTTATCAAGCAGTATAAAAAATGTAATTTAAATGTTTCTTCTCTTACTGTCATAGCAGCATTTACCTGGCATCCTGAATAAAAAAAACTCTATATGCTTTTGGGCTAATATCACGTTCATGGATTTTGCAATGCTCTGAACACTAATCCACCAACCTAAAATTTTGAAAATTAATAGATAACATTACCAAATTTACAGAAAAGATGGGAAAAAATCTATCCTATGCAATTTCTAAGACCATGCAATACTATAACCAGCTGAACCAACCTATTTGGTTCAATTCAGATTCTTAAGCAATCCAACCATGTGTTTGGTTTTAGTTTTGCACAGTTGCCCACAATAAAGAAAACCAACTAGCAGGCTATGCCACTAAATGACTATATTAATAATATATTATCCATATAATATATTATCATTTTTATGACTAGAATGTAAAAAATGTCTACGCAAGCTCTGCCCATATATTAGAGCCCTTAGCACAAAAATGACAAGATAACAAGAGGACTCCCCACTTCTTTTACATAGCACACACTAAAAGAAGAGGCTCATTGATAAACGAATGAAAGTACACTCTTAAGTATAAATAATTAATACTAATTGGACAGTATTATAAATCTTTTATGATATTTTAGCATAATTATTTTGCTTATGCCTCTTTTACATTTGTTTCATTTCTTTTGCATTTTCTTTAGTCTTTATCTTGAAATAAAGTATTGTCCTTAAATTGTGATTAATGAAAATCATTTTTTCAGGTTTAATAAAATGGACACAACTCTCAATCTATGGATCAAAATGGAGAGATTATTGAACCTGGAGTAACATGTCTCAATTTTACACAAAGTTGAAGAACAATCAAAAGCCCAAATCCAACATTTGATGGGCCGAAATTGAGACACAGCAAAACCAAATTGTAGACCTATGTCCAGTATTTGGGTCATATCTCAGAGAATACTTGTCCTAATTGCATAACTCTGGTGGCCCTGGAAAGCTAAGACAAAATGCTACAACTTTCATGTTTTCCAGAAAGCCCAATTCGGTACATTTAGTAGTCAAAAATCAGCTGCAAGTTGGTGGAATGTTTGGTGGCCGTCAATGTGGAAAAAATTGGTGGAGGTTTGATATAATAGTTCCATTTCATCACCTATTTAAGGACAACTTGAGGAATTGAATGGGGGGAGAGAAAAATCATTTGAGTTCACATTTTATCATTGTATATTACAATTCTTTCTTGTATTTTCTTTTTAGAAATTATAAGAACGAATTGTAAGTTAGGCTAGAACTCTTCGTAAGGCTAGAGATGAACTTGTATGTGTAGTTTATCTATTTCTCCACTTTCATTCTACCTCAAGGGCTATAAAGATTGTATGTTTGTTTATGTGTTAAACTCTTTCTCATCTTGTGATTTCTTTTTAATCCAGAAATTATAATTTTCAATTTCATATAAATTCAGTCATGCTTTCTTTATGTGATTCGTGTTGAATTATAATTGTTACTGGTAGTTTTATTTTATGAGTTAGTCTTTTACTGCAATATTGTCATGTGATATATTGTTGCTCTTGGATAACTTGTAAGGATGAATGTTATTGGTAAATATTGCTTGTAAAGAGTTTATGCATATCAAATACATGTGTTTGTTATTTATGCTATACTATACATATTTTTCGATTGATTGTTTGGGGTGTGAAACTTTCAATTGAGTTATAATTATTGAATCAAAGTGGAGATTAGATTTACAAAACATATAAGTGATTCTCGATGCCTTACTTCTTAATTACCATCGATTGTTTCCAATTATTAAACATTGTATTTTCTTTAGAACCAATCACTCCAAAGTTAAATTTTATATCTTTATTATCTTTTATATTTTTGTTTTACTAACCTCTTTTATCAAAGGCCTCCTTGTGGATTCGACACCTCAACGTAAACTACAATAATCGCGGTATATTTTGGGCGTAAACAAAAATTGACACCGTTGCCGGGGAGGTAAAATAGATGAAAGACGGTTTGTATTTTTCATTTCTTTTTTTTTCCTTTTTTTGGCCTAACTTGGCATAATTTTCCTAACTTTGACTAACTTTATTCCTTTTACTTTTCAAAGGTCGACTTTGCCGTCTTATTCCTTTTACTTTTCAAAGGTCGGCTTTGCCGCCTTATTTCTTTTACTTGTTAAAGGTCGGCTTTGTCGCCTTATTTCTTTTACTTGTTAAAGGTCGGCTTTGCCACCTTGTTTGTTTTATTATTATTATTGTTGTTATTACTTGTTAAAGGTCGACTTTGCCACCTTATTTCTTTTACTTGTTAAAGGTCGGCTTTGCCGCCTTATTTCTTTTACTTGTTAAGGTCGGCTTTGCCGTCTTATTTCTTTTGCTTGTTAAAGGACGGCTTTGCCGCCTTATTTCTTTTACTTGTTATTTGTTTCAATTTTTTTATATTCTATGTATACTTGTCAAAGGTTGGCTTTGCCACCTCGTTTGTTTTATTATTATTATTGTTATTATTATTTTACTTGTTAAAGGTCGGCTTTGCCGCCTTGTTTGTTTTATTTTTTTTATATTTTTTTTGAAAAAGTTACTTAGTAATATTAATCCAAAAAATTATAATGTACAAAAATCTGAGGGGCATACCCCAAGAATTACAAATAGGACATAAAGTCCAACAAAGAAAAATCCATAGTGCCACGAAGAGTCTTAGCAACATAAAATAAAGGCCACAGGCGGTCTGAACAAAGAAAAGTGCCACAAAAGGCCTTAACAACATGAAATAAAGGCCACAGGCAGCCTAAAATCATAAGTAAGATTTTTTTTTATATTCTATATATACTTGTCAAAGGTTGGCTTTGCCACCTTGTTTGTTTTATTATTATTGTTGTTATTATTCTCTCTAACTTTTGTTATCTTATTGCTTTTTGACTTTATTTGAGAACTTTCTTGTTCAAAAAAAACAAAAAAACAAAAAACAAAAAAAAACAAAAAGAGAGACAAATTGTGAGTGATGTATGAAGCAATCTAGAGACAAACGAGGGAGATTTATGAAAAAATCAGAACTAGAACTACAACAAGATTTTGCAACCGAAGAAAAATCAATTCTTGGTTCATCTTCATCTTCTAATTCTGATACAATGAGCCAACATGAGGACAACCCCGTTAAAACTCTAAAAGATTAATTGCATCCTGCCCGCATAGCCACACCATCATGTATCATATTTCCACCTAATACACCAAAATTGGACTTTCACCCTGGGATGATACATCTTTTACCAACTTTTCATGGTTTAGATAGTGAAAACCCGTATGTGCATGTTAGAGAATTTGAAGAAGTAGTGGGCACCTTTCATAGTCAGGCCAATGCCATAGATTCTGTCAGGTTAAAATTTTTCCCTTTTTCTCTAAAAGACAGGGCAAAGAGTTGGCTATACTCTTTAAGGTCGAGATCCATAGGAACTTGGACAGAAATGACCCAAGTGTTTTTTAACAAATATTTTCCACAACATAAGACTAACGGCCTAAAAAGACAAATTTTCTCTTTCTCCCAAAAAGATAGTGAAACCTTGTACCAAACCTGGGAGAGATTTAAAGAGTTGTTAAACATGTGTCCTCATCATGGGTATGAAAATTGGCGCTTGGTTAGTTACTTCCATGAGGGACTCACAATTAGGGAGCGCCAATTTGTTGAGATGATGTGCAACGGGAGTTTCTTCAAAAAGACCCTGAGGAAGCCTTAGAATTCCTCAAAGACTTAGCTGAAAAAGCCCACACATGGACTGGACCTAGTGCTACAGATAGGGGTGTGCAAAATAATCCGACCCGACCCGACCCGATCGGGTTTGTCGGGTTTTGGTCGGGTTAACCGTGAACAGTAACCCGAAATCAGGTTGGAATAGTCGGGTTTGAACAGTACCGGGTTATAATCGGGTTTGAATAGTATGTTTGAATTTTGGGTTTAAACAGTGTCGGGTCAAAATCGGGTTTGGACAAACCCGATCCGACCCGACCCGTGTGCACCCCTAGCTACAGATAGCACAAATAGGTCACGATCTAGTGGAATTTACCATCTTAGGGAAGATGACAACCTTAAAGCCAAATTAGAAGTCTTAACTAGGGAATTGAAAGTCTTGAAAACCAAAGAAAGGAAGGTCACCCATACAGTTGCTAACGTTGAATCACAAGATTCATGTTTTATTTGTGGAGGGGTGGAACACTTAGCTCAGGATTGTCAAACTTACAGTGAGATAAGAGGGGTGTATGAGGAATAATGTAACGCCTTAGGGATGTACAAAAAGCCTTATTCACCCTATTCTGAAACCTATAACCCTAGCTAGAGAAACCACCCAAACTTTAGTTGGAAATCTAACCCCCGAAACAACAACCAATGGAAACAGGAACAACAACCACCCAAGTCTTATCAAGCACCTCAATACAATGCACCACAAGTTAGGAATTCTTTACAGGACACCTCACAAGCATTTATGGAGGCCTAAAATAAGACTAACCAAAAATTTGAAACAGTTCTTGCACAAGTGGTGGAAGAGAACAAGGAGATCAAAAGTCAAATCACTAAGCTAACTAGTGCTTTGACCATACAAGAGCGAGGTAAGTTTCCATCTCAAACTCAATCTAATCCAAAAGGGCAACACATGGCACAAGCCTCTACTTCTGACACACAAAATCTCGAAGAGGTAAATGCCATCACTACTTGAACTGGAAAGATCTTAAATGAGCCTACATTGCCAATCAATCCTACCATGGCAAACAAAGATGTTCTCCCGCAAAAGGAGGACATTTTTGAGAAAGAACTTGAAAAGAAATTTTTGATTCCAGTGCCTTTTCTCCAAGCTCTCAGATCTAATGGGAAAAACTCGAAAGTTCAAGGTGAGATTCTAGAACACTTAAAACAAGTTAAGATTAATCTTCCCTTGTTGCATGTAATCAAACAGGTTCCGGCTTACGCCAAAGTTATCAAGGATCTATGCACCATCAAAAGAAAGCACCATGTCAAGAAGACTGCATTCTTGATGGAACAGGTAAGTGCAGCCATTGAACAGAAAA
Organism: Boswellia sacra; assembly: GCA_013180625.2. Classification (NCBI taxonomy): domain Eukaryota; kingdom Viridiplantae; phylum Streptophyta; class Magnoliopsida; order Sapindales; family Burseraceae; genus Boswellia; species Boswellia sacra. The sequence continues at coordinate 103,438 of SNVD02005153.1, forward strand.
CCCCACCCAAGTACAAAGATCCAGGGTGTCCTATAATTTCCTGCCAGATTAGGACACATGAAATCAGTCAAGCATTGTTAGACTTGGGAGCAAGTGTCAATCTCATGCCCTATTCGGTTTACTTACATTTAGGACTTGGAGAGATAAAACCCACATCTGTAGTTCTACAATTGGCTGACCGATCAGTCAAGAAACCACAGGGAATAGTGGAAGATGTTTTATTACAAATTGATAAATTTTATTACCCTGTTGATTTTCTTGTTTTGGATACTCAGTCTGTGGTTAATATGGAGTCCAAAATTCCTCTTATTTTAGGGAGACCTTTTCTTGCCACTGCTAATGCTTTTATTAATTGCAGGAATGGTCTCGTGAAATTATCATTTGGTAATATGACTCTTGAGGTGAATATTTTCCATATTGGAAAGCAACCACGAGAGAAGGACGATTGCTACCATTCATATATGATAGACACACTTATCTCAGAAGAGGCTTATAGAAAACAGGATTTTGTCTCTTTAGACTACCTTCTTGATTCTGAATTTGAAGATTTATTTTATCCTGATGATACGACTAATGTGTTTGGTGTTTTTGACTCACAGGATAAAAGGACTCGATTTTGGCAACCACGCTTTGAAGAATTACTCGTGGAAGAGAGAAGCCAAAACCATCTAACTTAGAGGCTCCAAAAGTTGAACTTTCTCCATTGCCCAAAGGTTTGAAGCATGTTTTCTTGGGAGTAGGTGATACCTTTCCTGTTATTATTTCTTCAGAACTTAGTGTTGAACAAGATGAAAAATTGATAAACTTGTTAAAAGAACATAAGTCTGCACTAGGTTGGACTATAACTGATATTAAAGGTATTTCTCCATTAATGTGCTCCCATAGAATCCATCTAGAGGAAGGTACCCAACCTCGTAGAGACCCCCAAAGAAGACTTAATCCAACAATGAAAGAAGTGGTAAAGAAAGAAGTCTTAAAACTATTAGATGCAGGTATAATCTATCCAATATCTGATAGTCAATGTGTAAGTCCAACACAGGTAGTGCCTAAGAAATCTGGAGTAACTGTGATTCAAAATGATAAAGGAGTGTCTGTTCTAACTAGAGTAGTAACCTGATGGAGAATGTGCATTGATTATAGGAAATTAAACACAGCCACCTAAAAAGACTACTTTCCATTGCCTTTTATTGACCAAATTTTGGAACGTGTAGCTGGTCATCCGTTTTATTGCTTTCTCGATGGGTACTCAGGATATTACCAGATAGAGATAGCTCTAAAGGATCAGGATAAAACTACCTTCACATGCCCTTTTGGTACTTATGTTTTTCGTAGGATGCCATTTGGATTATGTAATGCACCAGCTACTTTTCAATGTTTCATGCTTAGTATTTTCTCAGACATGGTTGAAAAATGCATGGAGGTTTTTATGGATGATTTGACTATTTTTGGTAACTCTTTTGATTCATATCTACTTAACTTAAAATCTGTTTTGAGTAGGTGTGAAGAAAAAGGACTTGTGCTTAATTGGGAAAAATGTCATTTCATGGTGTCTTCTGGGATTGTTTTGGGACACATTGTTTCATAAAGAGGAATGGAGGTTGACAAGGCTAAGATCGAGTTGGTCTCTAAATTACCTACACCTAAAACGATAAAAGATGTCCGATCTTTTCTAGGGCATGCTGGTTTTTATAGGAGGTTTATACAAAATTTTTCTTCTATATCTAGACCATTATGTAACCTCTTATTGAAAGATGTTGAATTTGTGTGGACTCAAGCTTGTGAGGACGCATTTCAGACATTAATTGCCAAACTCACCACTGCCCCTATTATGCAGTCACCTGATTGGAGCGTTCCATTTGAGATTATGTGTGATGCCAGTAACTATGTTGTAGGAGCAGTCCTTGGTCAAAGAAGGGAGGGCAAACCCTTTGTTGTTTACTATGCTAGTAGAACCTTAAATGATGCTCAAATGAATTATTCTACTACTGAAAAGAAACTATTAGCTATTGTTTTTGCCTTGGACAAATTTTGTTCTTATTTAATTGGTTCACCTATTATTGTGTTTACTGACCATGCAGCTCTGAAGTACCTTTTTCTAAAAAGGATGCTAAAGCCCGTCTAATTAGATGGATTCTTCTTTTGCAGGAATTTGATCTAACCATTAAGGACAATAAGGGCGTCGAAAATGTTGTAGCAGATCATTTGTCCTGTCTTGAGTTTCATGATTCCACTAATGTCCAACCCATTCAAGATGATTTCCCTGATGAACATCTTTTCACTATAAGCCAAGTTCCTTGGTATGCCCATATTGTAAATTACTTGGTTTGCGGAAAAGTTCCATCTGACTGGAGTGTATAAGATAAGCGTAAGTTATTGGTTGAGGTGCGTAATTTTTATTAGGATGATCCTTATCTTTTCAAATATTGCGCTGACCAAATTATGCGACGTTGCATTCCTGATAGTGAAATTGCTAGTGTCTTAAACTTTTGCCATGGCACTGCTTGTGGTGGTCATTTCTCAATAAAAAAGATTGCTACAAAAATTTTATAGTGTGGACTCTATTGGCCCACTTTGTTTAAAGATACTAATAATTTTTGTCGTTCATGTGAAAGATGTCAAAAGTTGGGGGCTTTATCTCGCCGTCATATGATGCCTCTTAGCCCTATTCTTGTTATTGAGATATTTGACTGTTGGAGTATTGACTTTATGGGACCTTTTCCTCCATCTTTTGGTTATCTTTATATTCTTCTAGCTATTGATTATGTGTCCAAATGGGTGGAGGCTATGGCTTGTTGTACTAATGATAACACAACCGTGGTAAAATTCTTAAAAGAAAACGTGTTGTCTAGGTATGGTACGCCACGTGTCATCATCAGTGACCAAGGGACACATTTCTGTAACCGTTCTTTTGAAGCTTTGATGCGCAGGTATGGTGTTCTTCATAAGATTTCCACCGCATACCATCCACAAACAAATGGGCAAGTTGAACTTGCAAATAAGGAGGTCAAGCAGATTCTAGAAAAGACTGTTAACCCGAATCGCAAAGACTGGTCTTTACACCTTTCTGATGCATTATGGGCTTATCGCACTGCGTACAAAACTATTCTAGGGATGTCTCCATATCGCCTTGTCTATGGGAAAGCTTGTCATTTACCTGTTGAGCTAGAACATAAAGCTTATTGGGCTGTCAAAGCCTTTAACTTTGATTTGAGTGTTGCAAGTCTTCAAAGAAAGTTACAATTGTCTGAAATAGAAGAATTGCGGAATGATGCCTATGACAACTCCAAGATTTACAAGGCTAAGATGAAAGCGGCTCACGACAAACAAATCTTGAGGAAAAACTTTGAGCTAAATCAACGAGTTTATCTTTATGATTCTCGATTGCATTTACACCCTAGAAAGTTGAGATCTCGATGGACTGGACCATTTGTCGTAAAGCACATTTTTCCCAATGGAGCAGTAGAGATTGAGGATCCCACTGATAGTCAAATTTTCAAAGTTAATGGGCAACGGTTGAAAAATTATGTGGAAAGGGAAAGTCAGTTTATGTGCCTCGAGGAGATCTTTCTTGAGCCTCCTGTCTATCTTAATTAATTAGGTTCTGTCTATCTCATCTATCTGTACCATATCTTGACTTTTGTACCATATCTTGATCTTATTTTTGTTTTTATTATTTGGTTGTCCTTACTTTTATTATTTATCTACCCCATATCTTGACTTTGTCTTTGCTTCTATCATCTATTTGTACCATATCTTGACTTTATTTTTGCTTCCATTATCTCGTTGTCTTGCTTTTATTATATGTTTTTCCTATAATTTTTACTTTGTTTTCTATTTTTGCTTTTATTTTCTTTTGTGTGTTTTATTTTACTTCCCGGTTAAGTGGCGGATACGGTACTCCGTGACTAATTAAGTCGATTTTTCAGTTCCCTAAAAACTGTAACCCAAACAAAAATTGTGCATTCTTTTATCTTTCAAAATGGATATGATTCTTTCAAACCTTCGTAGACATTTTCCTTTTCTTCCTCCAAATGCATTGCTCAAAATTTACAAAGCACGGTTTGCAAGGTTAAAATTGCTAATGCTCATGGGTTTACCTATTGATTTACGATGGTTAATTGAAGCCAAAGTTCGATTATCTGGTGAATGTTCAAAAGCCTTTGTTTCCTTCATGCTTGGTTTGGGTAAAAGCTCTTACGCAAAAAAGCGAAGAGCAAATAAATTACAAGTTTGTCACAAATGTGCACGATAGACTTGTAATAAGCAATGTCGCTCTTTAGGATTTGTGTCTGTAAATCGAGAAGATAAGATTCAGTTCATTAAGGATGGACTGAGTAAGGAGTCTCTAGATAATATCTTGTTGACTCGTGAGACGCATCCTTGTGGACTTGTGCATCGAGAGATTTTAAGATTATGGACACAATTTCGGGAAGAGCAAGAACGCTATAGTCTCGAGAATTTGACTCAAAACGACCATGTTTGCCAATTTATAAGAAAATTGGATGGGAAGCATATCCCCAACTCATAGAAGGTGTTTCAGCCGTTACTGGACATAAAACCAAAGGAAGATGTGAGTCACAATCACAACTACTTGTACATATGCATGCTTGCCGTTATTTTTAAATTTTTATTTTTATTTTCAATGTTTGTCACAGTTGAACTACCCCTATAGATGTCATTATTGTACTATTTTTTGCATTCTATAAATACATCTCATGTTCTTCATTTGCATAATAATAGTTAGTGAGTTGTATCAAAATGGAGGGAACCTCAGCTATCCGAAATATATGTGTATTTTGTGGATCTCAACCTGGTAAAGATATAGCTTTTGTAGAAGCAGCTCATAATCTTGGTAAGGTTCTAGCTGAGAGAAAACTTCATTTAATTTATGGGGGAGGTAACCGTGGGTTAATGGGGTGTGTGTCAACAACTTCATACTCAAGAGGAAGTCAAGTTTTAGGCATTATTCCTAAAGCTTTAGTTAACATTGCTAGGAAAACAGTTGGAGAGGAATTACAGGTCTCATCCATGCATGAACGCATAGCTCGTATGATTGCAAATGCAGATGCCTTTATTGCTTTACGAGGAGGTTTTGGAACAATGGAAGAAATCTTTCAAGTTGTCTCTTGGGCCCAACTCAATATCCACCGGAAACCCATAGGTTTGTTGAATGTCAATAATTTCTTTGATTGTTTATTGTCTTTTGTTAATCAAGCTGTGGAACAAAGATTTATCTCACAATCAGCACAACGGATCCTTGTCTCTGCCTCAACTGCTGATGAACTAATTGATAAATTGCAAGCTTTTGTTTATGAACTTGACCATGAAGCATCTCAAATTAATTGGTCAGTGGGAATGAGCAATGAGAGAAAATTGGATCTGACACTTCGTTTGTAACTTTTCTTACTTTTGCCTTTGTTCACAATATTTTATTAAGTGTTTTTCAGGTTTGTTTCTCTTGAATAACTGAAGCTTCAGATGATGTCTCTTATACTTTCTCTTTCTACATTTAAACATTGAGGACAATGTTTCGCTCTGGTTGGGGGTAGTTAGGAGGCATATGTTTTGCATTGCATTTCAAAAAAAAAATCTATTAGTCTGAGAATGGTAGTGTAAAGAGTTCATTATCTCTTGAGACGTATTCTGGATCTATTAGATCCAGAATGGCAGAGTAGGGAGTATAGTTTTGACCTCTTGAAACGCATTCTAACTAGTTGATTTGTTTTTTATTTTTGAATTGTATTTCATGCACAGCTGTTTATTGCATGTGTTCTCGGTAATTCTTGTCTAAATGGGTTCGTTTTTCTATCTAGGTATGATTTCAAAATTATTGGTTTGAGTCATCTTTTCGATTTAGGTTATCAAAGAATGATTTCTGAAATTATCTTGAGCACAATGATAAGCCTTGTGGTAAGATGGATGATTCAATGTATATAGCCAAGAGAATTCTCATGTTTAAGTTCATATTTTTTTAATCTCACACATCTTTTGTGAGTGAGTGGAGAGGTTGAGAAAACAGCTTACGAACTTTCATTGATCCTTTGAATTGATTAATCCTTGTTTAGAATGTCATTACTCGAATTGAGCTAAGGGACGATTCAAGATGAAATTTCAATTCTTGTGAAAAAAAACAAAAAAAGAAAAGAAAAAAAAAAAGAAGAAGTCAGTTCGATACAATAATGTCTTCATTCAATTTTAGAAGATAGAAGTTTTATGAAGTAGTCTTTTCTCACCAAGCTGTATTTATTCACTCAAGATAAATGAAGTCCTAAAAGTAGCACGTTGCAAGAATGGTTTGATTCTAAACATTGAATTTTCCTATCTTTGGATCAATGTTAGTTGTCTGTCTGTCCTTAAATGTGACCTTTTCTTGAGTGTTTATTCTGTTTTCCAACTCCATGAGAGAAATCATAGCCTTTTTAAACAGTCGTTCACCTGTGAGGATATGGAGTTGAGGCTTTTACATAGAGTAATTTTCAAGGCTATATGTGTTGTGGTTTGTGGTAAGAAGGTTTTGGCTTGATTCACATGTGCTCAGTTTTGGAAGTTATGATTGAAATAACCTTTATAGCAATTGTGATCTTGAACTGACTTTTTGTTTGAAATGCTGAAGTAGTTCTTCATACTTCATTTACGCTTGAATTGCTAGGGACTAACAATAAGCTAGCTGGGATTGTGATAAATGCATGAAAATACACTCTTAAGCATAAATAATTAATGCTATTTGGACAGTATTATAAAGCTTTTATGATATTTTAGCATAATTATTTTGCTTATGCCTCTTTTACATTTGTTTCATTTCTTTTGTATTTTCTTTAGTCTTTATCTTGAAATAAAGTATTGTCCTTAAATTTTGATTAATGAAATCATTTTTTCAGGTTTAATAAAATGGACACAACTCTCAATCTATAGATCAAAATGGAGAGATTATTAAACCTGGAGCAACATGTCTCAATTTTACACAAAGTTGAAGAATAATCAAAAACCCAAATCCAACATTTGATGGGCCGAAATTGAGACACAACAAAACCAAATTGTAGTTGTTTCTCAGCCCGACCCATGTCCAGTATTTGGGCCATATCTCAGAGAATACATGTCCAAATTGCATGAATCTAGTGGCCCTGGAAAGCTGAGACAAAATGCTATAACTTTTGTGTTTTCCAGAAAGCCCAATTCGGTACATTCAGTGGTCACAAATCACCTGCAATTTGGTGGAATGTTTGGTGGCCGCCATTGTGGAAAAAATTGGTAGAGGTTTGGTATAATAGTTCCATTTCATCACCTATTTAAGGACAACTTGAGGAATTGAATGGGGGGAGAGAAAAATCATTTGAGTTCACATTTTATCATTGTATATTACAATTCTCTCTTGTATTTTCTTTTTAGAAATGATAAGAATGAATTGTAAGTTAGGCTAGAACTCTTCGTAAGGCTAGAGATGAACTTGTATGTGTAGTTTATCTATTTCTCCACTTTCATTCTACCTCAAGGGCTATAAAGATTGTATGTTTGTTTATGTGTTAAACTCTTTCTCATCTTATGATTTCCTTTTAATCCGGAAATTATAATTCTCAATTTCATATAAATTCAGTCATGCTTTATTTATATGATTCATGTTGAATTATAATTGTTACTGGTAGTTTTATTTTATGAGTTAGTCCTTTATTGCAATATTGTCATGTGATATATTGTCGCTCTTGGATAACTTGTAAGGATGAATGTTGTTGGTAAATATTGCTTGTAAAGAGTTTATGCACATCAAATACATGTGTTTGTCATTTATGCTATACTAGACATATTTTTCGATTGATTGTTTGGGATGTGAAACTTTCAATTTAGTTACAATTATTGAATCAAAATGGGGATTAGATTTACGAAACATATAAGTGATTCTCGATGCCTTACTTCTTAATTACCATCGATTATTTCCAATTATTAAACATTGTATTTTCTTTTGAACCAATCACTTCAAAGTTAAATTTTATATCTTTATTATCTTTTATATTTTTGTTTTACTAACCTCTTTTATCAAAGGCCTCCTTGTGGATTCGACACCTCAATGTATACTACAATAACCGCAGTATATTTTGGGCGTAAACACTCATCATAGTGTCCTATTTCTGTATCATTTTACTTCAGAAGAATACCACACAAGACAATACAGAGGCATTTCTAAATACAGAACAGTCTATAAAAGAAGGAAGGATCTTAACAAAGGAAAGTCTCCTACCATTTGTCCTCCCAAAACCAGATATCCTTTCCATTCCTCACAATTACGAAAGCATGAGTAATAAAAGGAAACTACTTAGGGATAAGCATCCAAGGCTTTCAAATAATGCACTGTTAACCGCATTAATGTCCCACCCATTTTAATCACAGACATATTACTTGTAATCACCATTTAGCTAAAGGACCCATATTTTAAGTTTGGAAGGGAATCCTATGCTAGTGAGGAAAGGGAAACATTTAATGAATTCAGTTTAGTTTGGAAGGCCAAAGTACAGTTCTTTGATTGGACTCTTGCTCACAGCTAATGTTACTCAAGAAAGGTGCTAAATCTGCATGTTTATCCCTCTTGGTGTGTTTTATGCAAAAGAAATTCAGAGATTGCACAATACTTATTTTTGCACTTCCCTATAGCTACTCTATCTGTAGGCTAATCTATGTCGTAGTAGCTAATATTACCAAGTTAGTCCAGGTAAATGGAGTGACATGCTGAAGCATAAAGTATTTGCTCACAGAAGAAGATAGAAAGCCAAGACCCACATGAAATGTGCAGATTATCTCTTCTTTGCGTGATTTGAAAAGAACAAAATGATCGCATTTTTAAGGGACAAAGTGGGAAGAAGTCAGCAACTTGTTGGACATCACTCATTTTTAGGAGCATTATGGACCTCAGCTACTAGAGATTATTAGGATTCTTCTCTTTTTTGTTCAGCTCAACTGGGAAAGGGTTCTAATTAAGATAGCCCTTAAGGTGTTTTTGTTTTTTAGCTTAGAATAGACACTTGTCTATAAGGCTTAGATACACATACAAAGTATAGCTTTCAATCAAGTCAACTAAGAAGATTATTTGAAGATACAATAGGAGAAGACATTCACTTCTTGTGGAATAGAGTGGCATTTAGAGTTGGGATAATATCACAGATTACTCCTACCTTTTGCGAAATTATCATATAAAAACGTCTTTTGTCACTTTGTATGAATGACAACCTACCTTTTGAGAACGTCAGCATTGGGTACCCTTTTATTAGTTTGGACATTAAATGCTTGCAAATAACTTGAAGATTGAGGGTTAGAAAGGCCATTGTATGGAAACAGTAGTCAACAATATAAAAATGGGCTAGTCAACTGTTTAAAAAATATGTTCTACACAAACCCACTTTCCAACCCAACCTAACCCAACCTCACTTTGTCTTTCTCTTTCATTTTCACCTTCATACACTGTTCATCTTCCTGCATCCTTCTGGTGCAACCACGTGATTTGAAGTTTGCTAAAACCTTGAAAGTTTGCTATAAAAGTTGGTTTCCACTGCAAGTAAGATTTAATCCCATCTAAATGCATCTACATACCTCCGTCTGAACTGGAAAATGTTGTGTTGCATGACCGTATGTTTGGCGTCTTCTCTTTTTTGATATTTTATGTTATTTTCTACTGCTATTAGTATTATTTGTAATGGTTATGACTTTTTTGTTGTTTTCCTTGTCATTTTTTCCTGGAATCAAAACCCTAAATAAATGGGAAAATTGGGGTTTTTACAATTGACGTAAATTATATGAAATTGGGGTGATATCTTGAATTATTGTACTATTATATTGACATCCATGCATGAGTTGAGTGGTTTATTTTATCAGTTTTAGATCATGCATGCCTATTCTGAATTCTGATGTAAGAGAAAATTAGGGGGTTTACAATTCGATGTGAATTATCTGAAATTGATCTGATAACTTGCATAATTGTAATGTTATTTTCACCACCATGCATGACTTGGGTGAATTTTTTTCCTGTTGCATCGTGCATGGCTATTGTTTGATACGTTTGAGGTTGTTGATTAGTTTTTTTATTATTGTTTTTTCTAAATGCCTATATCTGTTGATGCATACGATAGTGTAATGGGCTTGTTTTTCATCACATTAGAAGGTAGTGGTCATGTGGTTACACTTGGGAATGTCAGCCTTGACAAAGTCAGTGTCATTGGTTTAGTTTCTATTCTTAACGTTGTTTTCAAAATGGGTGTTATAGATCCTACGGAAGTGAAATTTAGTATCACCTTACCGTGGAATAGAGAAACCATGGTGATAGAAACTTACCAACAATTTTTAGAAATTTTAAAATGTTTAAAATTAAAAAAATTGATAAAGTTATCATTTCAGTTGATGAACAACCATTAGGCAGTGAGTCATCTCATGACAATTCCCATTCCAATGAGGTGTCTGCTAGCCCTAAGGCTACATGATAATTTTGATGATAACAACACATATTGATTGATTGAGGGTTTACTAATATGTTTATTTATGTGCAAGAATAAGATCAATGAAATACCTATAAAATCAAGAAGAGGCTATTAAAATGAAGTGATGAAGCTAAGGACAAGACTACATGTTAAAGGCACCAAAGTTTAAGAACAAGGTTTGATTCAAGGAATGTGACACATGAGCAACTGAAAGAACTCTTGTGTGGTGCTATCAAGGGTTGAAGGAAGAAGTCTTAGTGAGGTTGTTCATCAAGCAAGTTGTAAAGAATTCTACAACATAGTGGAAAGCCTAGCTTATGGAGGAGCTAGGATCCCGTGGACGTAGGCAAGGTTTGCCGAATCACGTAAATTGAGATTGCACTCTCTCTATCCCTATCCTCTTTAAATTTATTTGCACGTGTGATTGTTCATTATTGTTATTCTAGACGTTACTTTTAGTTTCAGAATTTGTTCTGAATAAAGATATAATACTTTAAAAGAAAAAATCATATTTTATATATGAATTATTTGAGGGCACAACAGGTGCATGCTTGTTGTCTCAAATACATTCAATTTTTGGCATCATCATTGAGCAAGAGTGGTAACATCGAAAAACTGACGGACTCATGATTCCAACGGTGTATGATAGATGTTCAGCTACAGTCAGAAGTGGGAGAAATAGACCAGAACAGTAACACCGCCAGGTAACTCTGTTCCAAACTTTCATCGAATAGTCCGCACTCTTTTGCTCTTTTGGGAGGATTCTGCCATTGGAATTAAGCTTGTAATATGGCACTGCAAAGCTGAGACATAGATGATTCCAGCCTTGCTGGCATATTGCCAGACGATTTCGGTGGCCGAAGATATTACTGGAAACAGTAGCACTGTCGGATTTTGTTCTTGGCCTGCCAGATCGACCCAGTCACACTCTTTTGCCTCTACAGATCGATCCAACAGTTGGATTTTGGCCTATCATATGGCGTTAGAAAGCTAACTTCCAGATGATTCCAACCCCACCAGGCATTTTCAGAAGAGTTTGGAGGAGTGAGATATCGCCTGAAACAGAAGCGTTGCTGAAATTTTTCTGGTTTAGTCTCTTTGATTCAGCCACGATTTTTTGCTTCTATCATCTGATCCAGTCGTTGGATTTGGGCTTATCATACTTTGTTGGAAAGGGGTCAGACTCAAGATTCCAACGGCATATATTGGGTGGTCATACGATGTCTAATGAAGGAGATTTCAGTTCACAACCTTGCCTAAATGGGATTGTGGCTCTCGATTGGTGACCGGTTTGCGTTTCTTGTGCTCTTTTCTTGCTTCTTCCTTTGTGTTTGCTGTTTTGAGTTGTTTTACTTGGGATATTGCTGATTTTGTGGCCTGGTTGATGACTTGAGTCAATTGTGTTGATTTGTTGAGGCTTGATTGGTTTCATTTTGGACAGTTTAGTGCTTCGGATTGGTTTTTTTTTGGGTTTGTTATTGATCTTGTGGCTTTGGTTGGCTTTGCAATCCTACCTTTGGTTGAATTGACTGTTTTTAAGATATTTGGTTTTGGAGTTTGATCTCGGTTGAGTGCTTTGGTTGATTTGATTGTTGGTTGGATATTTTGGAGTTTTGGAGTTGATTTGGGTTGATTGCTACGGGTTGGAGTTTTCCCACTTTTTCCACCACAAATTTCCTAGCCTGCACACCACCATCCCTACCATGGCCACCTTTGCCCCTAACAAACTTAACCAACCCGAACGCCTACCTCGCACCACTCAAACACACCCACCTACTCGAAACACCACCCACACACAACCCTTCCCCAAACCACCCGGCTCTTGGGCTGATAGGGTTCAGGTTACTGAGGCCAGCACTAGATTTTCTCTTGACTCGATAGCCCGAAAGGACCCAGGTTTGATTCTTGAGCTCCCTGATGATTTGGTTGATGATGCTGGAGCTGTTTGGTTACATTGTATTGTGAGATTTTTTCCAGGGTATACTATACCTTTCCATGCTGCACGTTCCATTGCTATGCGTGCATGGAAATCTAGTGGTTTGGAGGATGTCCGCTCTACTGGAACAGGTTTCTTGATATTCAGATTTAGAACTGTAGAGGAGGTTTATGATATTTTAGAGTGAGGGCCTTGGATGTTTGATGGGAAGCACATCATTCTCCAACAGTGGAATCCTCATTTCTCTTTTGACCAAAGTAGGATTTCCAAGATCCCAGTCTGGGTTCGGTTACATGGACTACCATTTCCATTGTGGTCAGCCAGAGCACTCAATATTGTTTCCAATATGGTTGGTCGACCATTATCATGTGACAGGATGACTTCTGAGCAGACTAGGTTATCCTATGCCAGGGTTTATGTTGAGATAGATGCAGAACATTCTTCAGTTCGGGACTTTGAGATCCGGTGTAAGCTATCTTCTAAGCCTATCAAGATCAGAGTGGAATATGAATGAAAACCGAAGCGCTGTTCCAAGTGTTGTTTATTTGGCCATACTTGTCCTGTGCCTGTTGTGCTTTCTTCTTCTAGAGAGGTCGAGGCGCCAGATACTACTACAACCCCTGTCTTGCGAGACAATGGGAAGACGGATGACCCTGCTATTGCAATAGTAAAGGCTGATCAGGATCTGATTATTGCTGTAGATGTAACCCTAGTTTTACAAGACAAAGGTAAAGGTATTGCTACAGAATCCACACCAGCCGGACCTCTTGCTCCACTGACTTCAAATCTAGTGAATACAGAGACAGATTCGATTGATAGGATCTTTGTTGAGATAGGTCAGGTTACTACCACTGGCTCGGGTTTGGAGTCTGCTTCTGATTCTGATTCACTATCTCCTATTGAGGATCACCAGGATCAGATATTAAAGTGCTCTTTTAGCCCTATATCCGCTTTGCCTGATTCTTCAGGGATTGCCCCTCCAGAGGGGTTTGTTGCTCCGGATCCTCCAAAATCCACTGTGACGCCTTTGGATAGTCGGCCACCTGTCACTGTTACAAAATCCACTGTTGCTCCTCCTGTTGGAAAGGGTAACAAAGTTCAAATTAAAAAGGGTTGTAATGGGGGTAAAGGGAGCACGCGCCTCCGATGATTTTCTTTATTGAGTTCTGAGTTTTTTTTCCAGTTTCCTATGATAGGAAGTTGGAATATTAGAGGCCTCAATGGCTTCTCTAAGCAGCGACCAGTTAGAAACTGGATTTCTAGGTACTCTTTAGGTTTGATTGGTCTTTTAGAAACTAAGGTTGATCAGCAATGCCTTACTTTAGTTGTTTCAGATATTTGTCCTTCCTGGAAGTTCTTATCCAATGCCACTGAGTTAATTGCTTGTAGAGTTTTGGTGTGTTAGGATCCTACTTTCGGATATTTGCTTTCGGGCTTTACAACCCAAAAGGCCTCCACTACAACAAAAAAGGTTTTTTGTGTCTGTCGAAAAATGACACAAATCCAAATACATGTCGGTTTTTGGGCGACATAAATGGCCCTGACACATATTCTATACGTGTCACTTGGTCAAACCGACACAAGCATATGTGTCGTTCACAAACATACATGTATTAACAAATATGTGTCACATAGTAACGGATTTTATCAAATATGTGTCAGTGAGAAAGTGACACAAATTTTGTGTCTGTCAAAAAACGACATACTAGTGTCATTCCATGACCGACACATATTATGTGTCGGTCAAAGAACGACATTTGCTTGTCAAGGTATGACCGACACAAATGGACTTCTGAAACATATGTGTCATTCTCTGACCGACATATAATTCATTCACTAAGTGACACATTCCATATTTTCGTGTAACTTTTATGTGTCGGTTATTGGCCGACACTTATATTTAAAAAATATTTAATACGTGTCATTCTCTGATCGACATATACTTCATTTACTAAGTGACACATATTCCATTTTTTCGTGAACCTTTATGTGTCGGTTTTTGGCCGACACATACCTTTTCAAAATATATAATACGTGTTAGGATGGGCTCATCCTGACACGTATTATATATTTTTTATTTTAAAAACTCATCTTGACATGTATTATATATTTTTTTATTTTAAAAAGCACATAAAACTCATGAATAAGCATACAAGAAACCAAATAAGCAATAATACATAAAACTCAACAGAGCAATTAGGGGTGCATACGGGTCGGGTCGGGTCGGGTTTTGCCCAACCCGACTCAACCCGATGTGCATCGAGTTCTAGACTTTTTGCCCCGAAGTCGGGTTTTCAAAATTACAAACCCGATGACCAACCCGACACTCGGGTTGGGTCGGGTCGGGTTGGTCGGGTTACTCATTACAGCAAGAAGATGAATGTGTATGCACTTTTACTTTTCCCCAAAAACTTGAGGAACATATTATCCTTAACCATGCCCCTCTCAAAAGAGGAGGCAGAAGGGAAAACAGAAAGAAATTCTCAATTGACATAAATATGATTCAAATTAGGGGGGTTCCCTAGGAGAAGAGGCTGTTAGATCTAAAAATGCAGAGAAAAATAATGTAAGAATCATTGACATGAAATCGATGTAGAGAAATTCTTAAATAGAAATGCAATGAAAAACCAATAAAGATTGTTATTAAGAAAACCAGTATATGTGTTTTGTGGTGTAGAATGCACCATTATTAAAGCTAATCTATGATAGACCAAATAAATCCGATAAATTTTATACATGTTAATCTGGTGTGAACAACATACATGATGAGAACACCAATGCCAAGAAAGGAAGAATCAAATCATTATATTAAAAAAATAATAATTGAAAAGAAAAAACTGTGTCAGCTTACTTGCTTCAAAAGCTCTGCTTCTGATGAGAAAGGAGACCAACATGTCAACAAGGAAAGATTTGTCTTAAAATGTTCTTTATCATGCAATATGTTCAATGCACCAGTAGAAGTGTTAATCTCGTAATTCACCTGCAATTGACGTAAGATTAAGGAGGTATTGAAAACGAGATACTAAAATAGAAAAAAGAGACTCACCATAGGTACTAATATTCTGTCATGGCCTCTCTGTGTCAAGAATGTATAAGAGAGGAGACCGATGCTTTGAGTGAAGGTTTTGCTAAAAGAATAAACTAATAAGATGAAAAGTTCAAATAGGCAACTTAAAATTCAAGAAAAACTAAATGACTAAACAGAGAACTGCCAAACAATTAAAGGATCATAAAAATGAATAAATTATAGACATCCAAAACAATAAAACAGTCAAAATATATTCCATAATCCATGCAAGCAAACACTACATAATAGAGAAAGCATGTGATAATCATCTATTGTAGCTAGAATCATCTCTCATTTTAACCAGAAAAACCTAAATAGCCTTTTCTCATCTCTCACTTTGTTCCAAAAAAAAAGTGAGATAATTATCCAATGGGTGATTCTCAATGTCAATCATATGATGCCCTCAAACTTTATCAGATGATATTATTGTTTAAGTTGTACAGTTTAACTAAAAATAACATACTTATTGTACACTTTTAAGAACTCCTCGAAATTGGGGAGGGGGAACAGGTAATCATGTGATTAGGTACACAAAATAGAAGACTTTCAATAAATATTAATAAACTGTAGCAGACGTCTGTCATTAAAAGACCTATGATATGATTACATTAATTGCTCTAACAGATGCTGAGTGTGACTGCTAATGGCTTATTTTCTCTTAAGCAAAATGACAATACTAAGGATTGAAATGCCCAAGGTGGCAAAACTATTATCAGATTGAAGTTAAACCTATTCTCTACATGACGGCTGAAGACAATAACATCTGTACCAAGTCTCATAGAGCTAGTCTTAAAGCCATTGCCATCTGTAAAGTCACAATTCAAGCTGTAAGTATGAAACAAGAGAACAATTAAAACCAAAACAAAAAGTGAAAAAACAAGAAAGTATGACAAGTACATTGTCCAATTGACAATTTTGATTTTTTATCAAAAAATCCAAAACTCATGCAACGCCGCATCGCTTCAAGGTCCATTCCACCTCCATCATCTAGTTATGCAGCATCATGTATGAAAATACGACAGTTAGCTAGTGCACCTCCCATAGAGATTATGATGATACAAAAATTCAATCCATAGTAAAGATTGTATTTTCAAGGTTCCTGAAGTTCAATGCAAAATACCTTGAATTAACAATGCAGGGCTTCCACTCCTTGGATTAGTGGTCTTATCTACAATGACAAAAGTGGCTCCATTTTGGATCTATCCAATAAAGAAAAAAAGTGGATGTGAAGTGCAAAACATGAAGAAGTCATGGTATGATAGTTTAATACAAAAGGTGATAAACAGTTAGAAATTCTAAAAAACATTCGAAGAGATTCAACAATGGAAAAAAAATGAAATTAATCTCTCATTTTGTTTAATTAAAAACTGAAAGAAACAAGGAAAACTAAAAAATAGATGTGAGAAATCCGCCGCCCTGCCATTCTCGACCTAAAACACCACAAATTGAAAACCTAAATCCCGCAATTTCACCAAAATCCACACCTTTCGACTCACCAGAAATAATAAATAAGTAAACATAAAAACAGAAACAAAAGCTGAAGATGAAGATCGGCTTGCACTATGCTAGTCCTCGGAAGATAAAGATCGGCACTGCGCGATGCTGGAGTCAGCGAGTCGGGGGGCTGCTACTGTCAGCATGAGGCAGGGATGCTAGAGTCAGTGCCTCGGGGGCTGCTGCAGTCAGCGAGTTGGTCATCAAGAGGCTCCGCAGGAACAATTTCATGAGCCATTGTATTGTATTTTTGAAGTGAAGAAAGTGATGAGAAACAGAGACAGAGTTATATATAACAAATGTGTTGTTTGCTTTGAAATGAGTTTGGTTTGGTAACATAAGAAGACGACGACATCAGGAACAAGCAAGTCAAGTCAGAACTGCAAAATCATACCTGAAAGACAAAGAAAGCGAAGCACCAAAAAATGAAGACGAAGAAAGTGAATGATGCGACGATGATGGCTGGGTTTTCGTGACTGCTACAAGTTTGGCAAGCACCGAAGATGAAGACGAAGTGAGATGGAGTGTGTTAAGAGGCGATGATGATCGATAGGGTCTAGGGTTTAGAAATTTTTTGTTTTATATTAACTAATATGTGTCACAATTTTTTTAATTGTGACACATAAAACTTAACCCACTTTTTATGTATTATGACACATATAGGTTTGACTGAATTTAAAATTATTATACGTGTCATTCTTTTGAAAACTGACATAAAATTAGTGACACAAAAACACTAATTTCTTGTAGTGCTCCAACAGCTTAATGAGCTCACAAGGTATTTAAGCACATATCACATCATATTCCCAAGCGATGTGGGATGTTACATTCACCCTCCCTTAGAAATCAAGCGTCCTTGCTTGATTGGGCTTCTATCCTCAGGGTGACATCCCATACTTCCACGCTTGATTGGGCTTATATCCTCAAGGTGACATCCCACACTTCCAGTTGGGCTAGGCTCTAATACCATTTGTTACAAACCCATGAGTAGAACTTACCCTTAAAAACCGACTTGGATTTACAACACTGCTCCCCTTGGTTGTCTACCGTATGTGTAGGAACGTATTCCTGTCTTGGCCTCACAGATTGATGAGGATGGATGTGCAACTCCTATTAATGAAGTGGCCAAGTTTTCAACAAACAATTGAAAGTTGCTGTAGACGAATTGCAGACAGAGTTACCAGAGAATTCACTTACTTATGTTGATATTTATTCACTAAAAAATACCCTCTTCCACGAGGGATAGAAATACAGGTTCACGAACACGATCAACAATTGCTGTGGTTTTGGCAGAAAGTGGAACTTTGACATTCATCAGGGCTGTGGGTATAAGGAAATGATTAATGATACAGAGGTGTTAATAGGAAAGGCGTACGACAATCCGACAGAATACATGGTCTGGGATGGAGTACACTTCACGGAGTCAGCCAACAAAAGTTTTCCATAACATAAAAGATGGGGCATTTTTGGATCCGCCAGTTCCATTGGATATGGCCTGCCACAGAGTGGATAATAAGCTGGATAATTAGTTTGATTTCATTTCGTGTAGTTGATGTAACCATTCTTAGGTTGTCATTCGTTATTTCTTTCTTTTTAGGCTCTCTCTTGTCAGCTTTTTCTATTGAAAAATAATTAATAATAGTTAAAAGTTTTTAGTCATTATTGTGCTCTACCCCTCTACCTTTGAGACCTAGATCAATGGAGTCACGTTTGCTTTCATCTGCTATCACCCTCTTGGTGTTGTTCTCATCATTGAGCTTCAATATTTTGGTGGTAGCCACAAGGCCCACAACCACCAAAATAACAGCTGATGCTCCCACCCCAATACCTACAATAACACCAACAACATCCAAAACAACAGCCGACAAGTGTACTTTCTTGGGGATTTACAATTTTGGAGACCCTAATTCAGACACTAGTGGCTTGTCTTCGGTGTTCGGTCAAGCTCCTCCCCCTCATGGCATGACATTCTTCGGTAGTCCTGCTGGCCGCTACTGTGATGGCCGCCTCATTGTTGACTTCATTGCTAAACACTTGGGCCTACCATATGTGAGTGCCTACCTGAACTCGATCGACAGGGACTTTACTTATGGAGCCAACTTCGCCACAGTAGGATCAACCATCAGACCCCAGAACACTACTTTATACGATACCGGTTTCCGCCCCATTTCATTGGACATTCAGTTTAATGAGTGGCATGATTGGCATAGCAAATCCCAAGTCGTCCGCAACCATAGTGGTGTTTACAAGAAACTCTTGCCCTATGATAATGGACTTTACAAAACAACTTTGCCCAAAGCTGAAGACTTTGCTAAAGCTTTGTACACGTTTGACATTGGCCAAAACGATCTCACTACTGGCTACTTCTTGAACAAGAGTACTGATGAAGTTAAGACATCATCAATTGGATTTACTATAATGGAGGCCTTTTGGGTTGCAAAGCCCAAAAGCAAAAACGTGATAGACTGTGTGTCCAAAGTAGACAATATCCAGAGGGGGCCACCCAGAGTGGGCCATCGTGGATCTCGATGTCGGAAGTGTGATGGTATGGTACGATCCATATCAACTAAGTATGGGATTAGTTAGTGGTGTTGCTGGGATCCTACATCAACTAAGTATGGGATTAGTCAGTGGCCTATAAGCCTATGGGCACCCTCCCCTTATATGCCGATTTTTAAGAGTGAGTTCTATCCATAAGTTTGTAACAATTGGTATTAGAGCTAGCCCGCGCGAGGCCCACGTTATGGAGGGGGCGACCTGGGAAGGGGCGACCTAGAAAGGCCATAGTGGACCATTTAGAGTGGGCCACCGTGGACGTTGGTGTCGGAAAGCATGGTGGTATGTTGCGATCCACATTGACTAAGTATAGGATTAGTTGGTGGTTTATAAGCCTATAGGCACCCTCCCTTACAAGCCGGTTTTTAAGGGTGAGTTCTACCCATGGGTTACAATCCACATTGACTAAGTTTGGGATTAGTTAATGGTGTTGCTAGGATCCCACATTGACTAAGTATGGGATTAGTTGGTGGTTTATAAGCCTATGAGCACCCTCCCCTTATAAGCCGGTTTTTAAGGGTGAGTTCTACTTATGGGTTTGTATCAATTGGTACCAGAGCCAGCCCGCGCGAGGCCCACGTTGCGGAAGGGGCGACCTAAGAAGGGTAACCTAGAAAGGCCAGAATGGACCACCCAGAGTAGGCCACCATGGACGTCGGTGTCGGAAGCATGGTGGTATGTTACGATCCACATTAACTAAGTATAGGATTAGTTGGTGGTGTTGCTAGGATCCCACATTGACTAAGTATGGGATTAGTTGGTGGTTCATAAGCCTATGGGCACCCTCCCCTTACAAGCCAGTTTTCAAGGGTGAGTTCTACCAATAGGTTTATAACAATTGGTATCAGAGCTAGCCCGCGCGAGGCCCATGTTGTAGAGGGGGCAACCTGGGAAGGGGCCACCCTAAAAGGCCGGAGTAGGCTACCTAGAGTGGGCCGCCGTGGACGTCGGTGTCGGAAGCATGGTGGTATGTTGCGATCCACATTGACTTAGTATGGGATTAGTTGGTGGTGTTGCTAGGATCCCACATTAACTAAGTATGGGATTAGTTTGTGGCTTATAAGCCTATAGGCACCCTCTCTTTACAAGCCGATTTTTAAGGGTGAGTTCCATCTATGGGTTTGTAACAATTGGTATAAATGATAGGCGCCCAAGCACCATGGAGAACCACACCCTAAAAGCTAGCTGTTAAGGTAGGAGAGCCAGGCACTTAAATACCCCATCAAGTAGCCCATACTACCCAATGTGGGACTATGGCATCCCATATTACCAAGATCCCTATCAATTGCTGCCCCCCCCCCCGAAAAGCCGACGTCACCCAAGCACTCGGTAGCACTTCACTCGGTTTCACGCCGGTTAGAACCCTGCATCGATAGCCCTCTTCGGTTCGCCAAGCACTAGCTCTGATACCAAATGATAGGCACCCAAGCACCATGGAGAACCACACCCTAAAAGCTAGCTATTAAGGTGGGAGAGCCAGGCACTTAAATACCCCATCAAGCAATCCATACTACCCAATGTGAGACTTTGGCATCCCATACTACCAAGGTCCCTATCAATTTTATGTTACAATCTACATTGACTAAGTATGGGATTAGTTGGTGTTGTTGCTAAGATCCCACATTGACTAAGTATGGGATTAGTTGGTGGTTTATAAGCATATGGGCACCCTCCCCTTACAAGCCGAATTTTACAAGTGAGTTCTACCCATGGGTTTGTAACAATTGGTATCATAGCTAGCCCGTGCGAGGCCCAGGTTGCGGAAGGGGCGACCTGGAAAGGCCAGAGTGGGCAACCCAGAGTGGGCCACCGTGGACGTCGGTGTCAGAAGCTTGGTGGTATGTTACGATCCACATTGACTAAGTATGGGATTAGTTGGTGGTGTTGCTGGGATCCCACATTGACTGGTGGTTTATATGCCTATAGCCACCCTCTCCTTACAAGCCGTTTTTTAGGGTGAGTTCTACCCATGGGTTTGTAATAATGTTACAATCCACATCAACTAAGTATGGGATTAGTTGATGGTATTGCTAGAATCCCACATTGACTAAGTATGGGATTAGTTGATGGCTCATAAGCCTATGAGCACCCTCCCCTTACAAGCTAATTTTTAAGGGTGAGCTCTATCTATGGGTTTGTAACAATAAGGGTAGAATGGGCCACCCAGAGTGGGCCGCCGTGGACATCGGTGTCAGAAGCGTGGTGATATGTTACGATTCACATCAACTAAGTATAAGATTAGTTGGCGGTGTTGCTAGGATCCCACATTGACTAAGTATGAGATTAGTTGGTGGCTTATAAGCCTATGGGTACCCTCCCCTTACAAGCCGATTTTTAAGGGTGAGTTCTACCTATGGTTTTGTATCAATTGGTATTAGAGCTACCCCACGCGAGGCCCACGTTGCGGAGGGAGCGACCTGGGAAAGGACGACCTGGAAAGGCCAGAGTGGGCCACCCAAAGTGGGCCGTTATGGACGTCGGTGTCGAAAGCGTGGTGGTATGTTATGATCCACATCAACTAAGTATAGGATTAGTTGGTGGTGTTGCTAAGATCCCACATCAACTAAGTATGGGATTAGTTGGTAGCTTATAAGCCTATGGGCACCCTCCCCTTACAAGCCGGTTTTTAAGGGTGAGTTCTACTCATGTGTTTGTATCAATTATTTTATGATCCACTTTGACTAAGTATGAGATTAGTTGGTGGTGTTGCTAGCATCCCACATTGACTAAGTATAGGATTAGTTTGTGGTTTATAAGCCTATGGGCACCTCCCCTTACAAGCCGGTTTTTAAGGGTGAGTTCTGCCCATGGGTTTGTATCAATTGGTATCAGAGCTAGCCCAAGCAAGGCCCACATTGCGGAGGGGGCGACCTGGAAAGGCCAGAGTGGGCCACCATGGACGTCGGTGTCGAAAGACGTGGTGGTATGTTACGATCCACATTAACTAAGTATAGGATTAGTTGGTGGTGTTGCTAGGATCTCACATTGACTAAGTATGGGATTAGTTGGTGGTTTATAAGCCTATGGGCACCCTCTCCTTACAAGCTGGTTTTTAAGGGTGAGTTCTACCCATGGGTTTGTAACAATTTGGTAGCGTTACTAGAATCCCACATCAACTAAGTATGGGATTAGTTGATGGCTTATAAGCCTATGGGCACCCTCCTCTTACAAGCCGGTTTTTAAGGGTAAGTTCTACTCTTGGGTTTGTATCAATTGGTATCAAAGCTAGCCCACGCTGCAGAAGGGGCGACCTGGGAGGGGCGACCTGGAAAGACCAGAGTGGGCCACCCAGAATGGTCGTCGTGGACGTCGGTGTCGGAAGCGTGGTGGTATGTTACGATCCACATCAACTAAGTATGGGATTAGTTGGTGTCTTATAAGCCTATGGGCACCCTCCCTTTACAAGCCGGTTTTTAAGGGTAAATTCTACTAATGGATTTGTATCAGAATTGTTGACAAGCCCGCAAATATGATATGATATAATACAAAAATTAGTGGATTTAGATTTTTATTAGTCGTGTTTGGATCGTGCTCAGATCGAAATTTTTAACCTGTTTAATAATCGTATCGTGTTCAGATTGAGAGATTGCATCTGCAGATGACACAAATCCGTTTATGACACGAACACATTTATGACACGATTAACATGAATAAAACATGATAACACGAATGATACAGATTGACACAATTATTTCTAAGGTGATACAATTAAAAATACAAATTAATTTTAAAATATAAATCCCCAAACTAAGGGAATTTAGTTATTACACTTGAATTATTTGTATAAAATAAGTTTAACTCTTTTGCAATTTAATCAAGGTAATCGCTAATTTTTGGCATGTGCTCTCCAACGTGAAAAATAGTTATTCAATCTAGATATGTAATGCATTATAAGTTTGTTAGGTGTTTAAATTCAAAGTTGTATTTTTATTAACATTAATATTATTATTAATAATTTTGATATGACCTTGAAATAACCTTAATTTTTTTACATATTTTTTTTAGGTTGCTTAACAGTTAAAGAGATGCAATAGATTTTTTTTAAGTTAAATTGTTTTTTAGGTTTGTATGGAACTTAATATTTAGTAAACTTTTTATTATATTATGAATAAATTTTCAATATTTTCTTATTATTACTTTTTCAATTTAAAAATACCAAAATAGGTTGATAATTGTAATTCATAATCGTGTTATTATCATGTTCACAAGCATATCGAACATTTAAATGTGTAATAATCATATTAAACGAGTTATATTCGTATCTAACATGAAAATGACTCGTATATTGTGTCGTATCAAATATTTAATAATTGTGTCATATTCATGGTAGATCTCCCTGACATGAATAATAAATGAATCGTATTCGGATTAGACCAATCTTTGTCGTACCACAGCTCTACACAATACAAACACGACCCACCAACCCGATTCCCACCCCTATTCAAGATCATAAAAATGTCAAAGTTTTAAATAATTGCAGCCAAAAAGAACATGCAGCCAACAGTTTTAATGAATTTCTAAAAAATCCGAGACATAAAAATCACCAACCCAGCAACCGTTTTGATGAATTTTTCAACAATCCCAAGCACAAAAAACCAACCCTGCAACAGTCTAGACAAAACCGAGCTTGGTTTCTTCTTTTTCTCGCTTCATGTTGGCAAAAACGATATTTAACGCTGCAGGTTTCGCCTTAATTTTCGGAGTTTCGTACGAAAAGTTGGGTTAGATTGTCATGCTTATGGTATGTGTGTGTGTGTGTTTTTTTTTTCAGTAGGCTTTTTGGGCCATACACTACAGCTAAACCAGATATTTCGTCGGGGGCGACCTTAAAAGAATTGGTATCAATGAGTCAGTAACTTAATACTTTTTACCGCTTAACCGTAGTTTACGATGGTCGTTTTAGAAAAAAACATAGAACTACCAAGGAAACACTTTGATCAAATGACTGATAAAGTACATGAAACACTAGTTTAATACGGATGAATGATGCATGTCAAAAGGCAAAATGCTCTAAACTCTTATGCCTGCAATGAAACAGCTGCAGCTTTTGTGTAATCCGCACCCCTAACTTTCTTATGTGAACTGTCTCTATATTTGTTTGATTTCCGTTTCTTTGAGGCAGCCTTCTCTTTCAACTGTGTTCGCTTCTCATCAACATTCTCCTCTGAAAACACATCCTCTGCATCCTTGACATCAGACTGTACCAGAGACTTGGCCGTCAATTCTGTTTCATTGGTGTCTGGTTCGATGACCGACATTCTAGTTAAAGTATAGTCCAACAAAAATGTGCTTCTTACAAGTCTATCTATCCTGGTGAAGTGCCTCTGAGAGTATGGGATAAGACCTTCTAGAAGTTCCGCAAGGCCTTTTATCTGCAGCTTAATAGCAGTAAAATATTAATTAGGATATGCCAGTTTATCGATTATGAATGCCACAGAAAAAATAATAATAATAAAATTACAAGTAAAATCATGGTCAACTCCTGTTCTTGTTGGATGCCCTACTGCAGGAAAAGAGACAACTCCCAAAAAATTTTTGTTCCCCACTCTCTGACACAAAAAAAAAAACAAGAGCCTGAGGTATTTGTATTAATCAAGGCCATAATGACTTAATACAAAATCTTCCTCATTTCCTTCAAGGATGATGCATGTTACAGGTTTCGTCATTCTTTTACTTTCATTTTCCAGCTGTCTAAACTAATAAAGTTATAATTAACACTTCAATCAGAGGTTTCCATACACACGGAGAAGTAACTTGAAAGAGGACCTTGAGACACTCAATTTTCCAAGGCAAGATTCATGATCTGAATATTTTTATCTTCAAAAATAGCTAGTAACTTAAAACAATGTGATGGAATCTAATATATCATTCCTTGTACAATAACCTCAGATACACTTTTATTACCTTAATTTTAAAGAAAAGGCAGTACGAAAATGCATTAAAAACAATCACCTCAATAATCTCTGTGGGAGGAAGGATGTTGAAAAGTCGGAAAAGCAAGAATTGTGCAACATGACACAACTTTGGCTTAGTATTCCATTCTCGAACATATTCAAAAAGCAGACGTAACTCTTCTTTGCCAAGTGTACAAAGGCCTTTCTCTATCTGATGTTCTGCCTCTCTGTTCCTGCAAAGCACTCAGCTAAGAGAAGGAGGAGGAGAGAAAAGCAATACAGGGAAAATAAGAAATCAGATCTCACTTGCAAAGACCAGAAAATAACTCAAAAAGCTTATGAGGCCTGCGAAGTTCAAATGCCATTTGGATTGCTTTACTGTAGTCGTCATCCAACACAGCATTTTCTAATTCTTGACCTCTTAAAACACCTTCTTCCTGCATTGGCATCGAAATAGATATTTTTAGTAATTACTATGTGATTACTCTAAATAATCCACTGGAATCAAAATGGAATACATCCAGCATCAAGAAAATAAATTTCAGGACCTGATGATGGTACTTTTACTGATTGAGCATGGAAGCACAGTGTGAAACAAAATATCTCCTAAATCATGACAAATGCAAGGGGCATCCATGAAATAAAAGGCAAAACCCGATTAAATAGGGTAATATGCTTTATAACAGAATGGTTGATAACCAACACTTACACCAATGTGGATATAAATCAAGATTGGAATAAGACGGCCGCAAACTACGGAACAAGTGAATGTGACATGACCATTTGGGAAGTGAAAAAGTGCAGCTCAGAATAGGTGAGAAAGACATAGGTTTTGTCTGATATTCTTGATTATTCTTATTACTGTTGTGAGACATTTCCATTTGTCAAACCAAACTAGGGTTAGCACACAAAAGGCAGTTGAGTGGCAATGCACTTTTCCTTGTGTAATGCCTAGGTTCAGTTGCACGATTAAGTGTTGTTAAAGTGGGAACAGCCTTAGGCCCTGTAGACCCAGCTAACACTAAGGCTTCAACTACCAACTCCCTCTTTCTCAATTATTTATATCTTTCTTGTCCAAAAAATGGAAGACTGTCTTACAAGATTTCAAGAGTCGAAGTTAAGA
Organism: Boswellia sacra; assembly: GCA_013180625.2. Classification (NCBI taxonomy): domain Eukaryota; kingdom Viridiplantae; phylum Streptophyta; class Magnoliopsida; order Sapindales; family Burseraceae; genus Boswellia; species Boswellia sacra. The sequence goes on from SNVD02005153.1 coordinate 129,962, forward strand.
CACAGACAAGATACATAATAATGAATAATGAATAGGATGAGAAACAATATGCATTTCTTATAATATGATTAAGATGGCAATAAATAGGCACTCAAAAAGTGCATGACATGAATAACCTGTTTACGGAAAGCTTCCTCTTTGTCAGAAGCAGTTGAATCATGCCACAGATTGACAAGAGCATCACTGCCACCAGTTACAAAAGTTTCTGTCTTGCTCCCAACAGCCAAGGCCCAAACCTGCAAAGCGAAAACCTTATAAGCAAAGAAAACAGGAAAAGAATTTAAAAAAGGGATAAAAAAGGGCTTCAACTCAATGATCTCGGTTTATGCTGGGAATGCCGTAAGATTTGCGAATCTTGTATAAGACAAGAACTTTAGAAACTTTAAAAAAACAGAAAAGGGATACTTGAACAACTTCGACAAACTCCCAGGTGAAAACAGTGCAATGTACTAGAACAATGACCAATTTCAGAGTAAGCATTGTGAATGGCATCTAGAATACAAATCTTTAGATATATAAATTAAGACCATGGATAATAGAAAAATAAGTGGTACAAGAGTGGAAAAAATTACACAGGTACATTGTATAATTCTGTGGAAAGAGGCTCCAGTCAGAGACTAGTTTATATGCCAATGTATTAATATGAGTGCTTGTGCAGTTGTAGATAAACATCTATATGTCTAAACATTTCTGGACTGAATTGACACTGAATGAGGTCTGGGGAGAATTCATGATGAAAAAATTTTACTTCTTTAAAACAGGATTTGGGTAGAGCATCAGATGTTGCTAATTACCTTGAATTCTATTGACATACCACAACCCTTAGTATGTGATCTTCTTCACGATGGTGATCATGTATTACATTTACAGGAACAACGTCCCCATTCACTGGAAACCTTATAGTGCCATCAAAAGAAATGTCATGCATGCCGATTGGTTACAACATAGGACATTTTACCATATGTATATGTAATCCACAACGATTGGAATATTTGACACTCCGCATTCCAACGTAGGACATTTCATTCATATAAAAGAATCATGCATTGAACTTCCTGCTCACTTGTAAGTTAATAATCAACCAGAAATGCAAAAAATTCATTCAAATTTGTATCCGTAAGATCCAAAACAGCAAGAAATAGACCTATATAATCAAATAACCTCCGAAAAAAAAAAAAAAAAGCTAGCGGTCAAAGTTCCTTAAAAAGAAAAAAAAAAACAGCACCTTGTCCTTGTGCTTATCATATGTAGCCATACATTCACTAGTTCTGACCATCCACAGCTTTACCAAACCATCAGCACCTGAAAAACAATTACTCAGTTCATTGATTATATGTCATCACCATGCACAAGGCAAAGCAAGCAATAGATAGCCTCATTACCACAAGAAATCATTTGGGTCCCACGAGTCAGGAAAGATGCTCTTAGTATACTGGATGTGTGCCCTTCAAATGTTTTTAGGCATGAACCGTCAGATATTGACCTCATCTTTATTGTTTTGTCAGCAGAAGCTGTGATAACAGCTTGATCAACTGGTGAAAACTCTACACGCCAAATCCCTCTTTTATGCCCTTGAAGTGTGATGACAGATACCAAATCTGGAAGCCTCCAAACACATGCAGTGCGATCCTGATCAACAAACGAATCCAGGAGAACATATAAATTTGAATTTAAGTTTATTTGTTTTAGAAGGAAAAAATAACCTACAGTATCCCATTGTCCTTATGAGATAAAGTTTCTATCGTTCAAAAATTAATTAAATAACTAACAAAATTAACAAGTTCTTATCAAATAAATGAACATATTAAGAAGATACATTTTAACTTAAGAAAAACCACAATAGATTCAAGTTAAAGAAGCAGTGCCCAATAAAGTACTGACCTGAGAACCACTGCAAACTAAACTATCATTTGGTGCGACAGCCAGAGAATTTATATCTTTACTATGGGCAGCCACAACTGCTTTAGCTTTCAAGTTAACCGGCAGTTCCACGTCATCTGAGAGACCATCCAAACTCCAGACCTTGATAGTATGATCACTAAACCAGAGGTCAATGCAGCTAACTTAGAAATGTCCCAAAATCAATAGTGAAACTAAGAGCAAAGTGAAGAAGGAGAATAGGGGCTCAGATTTGTCTAAATGACATAAACGGGTTAAATAAGTTGCACTGTGTTACCTATTTTTAATAAACAAGTCATAATGTGTTACTTGTTTATAAAAATACATCACCTGAACATGATTAGTTTTATTAGTAGACAGCTTAAAAGCTTCTTTACATTACAATTTGCATTTTAAAGTTAGCAGCATAGAATAATAATTTAACCAAATATAAAACACTCGCATGAGCAAAAATAACTAAATAAGAAGAGATCAACCAGTGCATAATACATTATTCAAAATGCTGCAAGTAATAATCAAAGAACAAAAATTTCTGATGTACTGACCTACTTCCGCTAACAAAGAAATTCTTCAACTTTTTCGAAAAAGCAACTGCTCCAACAGCTCCCATATGACCTGTGCCAACTCCAATGCAACATTTTCTTTCTGATTCCCACAGCCTTACCTGTGGAGAGAATGAAGTCATAAACGGTAACAGACTACATGGAAAATGAAACATAAAATTATAGTGACCACATTAGTTAGTGAATCAAAGTCATCTTCTTTTCCTTTTTTTTTTAATTTTATTTTTCAGAATTCATGGCCATAGGCAGCAAAGTGCCAATGGCAACCCCAGCCACCTTATGAGAAAGGCAAGTAACTTACACTGTTGTCCTTACTTCCTGTTACTATTTGAATTCTTCCAGAACTTGATACACGTGTCGAGGCATAAAACAATTTCGGTATGGCCCGCCAACACATAGGAGCACGATAAAGATGAAAGATCATACACTTGAACCTGCATGTATGCCAATTCATAACCATTAGCGATCAAAACTTCGGTAATGACACCACATATTTCTACACAAAACTCAAGCCCTCTGCTGCTACCAGGATAAATAACTGAATCTAGTCTACAGTATTTGTAATAGTCACTATTCAGCATCCAAATAGAAGTCATTAGATCTTCAATCCTCTTCTAGCAAGACATCAACACATAAAATAATTTAACCTTCCAACTTATCTTTACTTTTTACTAGAAATATTAAGAAAATTACCTGTTCAAGATTTGTAGCAACAGCTATATATTGTTCGTCATCACCCAAAAATTTAATATCCAAGATCTCTTCATTGTAACCTACAAGCCTTCTGCTTAGTGTCAACTCCCATCTCTTTTTAGGGAGTTCCAGAGGGGTGTAAAACAGAAACTGCTGATCAGCAGTCACGCAAAGCAGTCCTTGATCCAAAGGCAACACAAAAGCACCGATGAAGCCCCTTTTTGATTCATCGGTGTCAGAGTTAACGGTAACATCCGAGGACTTTTGCTCATACAAAAATACTGCACTGTCAGCATCAATAACCAAGCTCAAGTATATAAATCAAAAACATTATATGTTCCTTCTGAAAGAATTAAATCACTATCATCCTTTACCTGTCAGAGTCCCATATGCGTACAATCCCTCGTTCACCAACAGTGATGAAATAAATTTCTGATGACCCACTTCTTTTCTTTTTACTCTGCTGATTGTAGGAATCCATAAATGAAGCAAAAAGTGTCCCAGGATAAATTATACACAAAGCTTCAACCACCTCATATGTTGGGACAGTTATCTTACAGCTGTAGTCATGAAGGTCCCACAAATTTACAACCTAAGGCCATTAAAACATCAGCTTTGGTCAAAAACTTTATTATGCAAATGGGAAGATAGTTATATGATAATCTATTTTTATTAAATCAGATAAAACCAACAGATATCAAAGACAATACATGATAAAAGCATAATCACATCTTAGAATTCGACATAATGGCATTTCAAAATCATCATATACTAGCACACTCAATCACGATTCGGGGGTTAGATATTCACTCCCTATGCTTTAAAAAATGAAAATCAAAGATAATTGAAAAGAAAATACACAAAATAGGGAGAAGGGAATTAGAACAGAACAAGCATTAAGCAAGATAAGGTCATGAATAATTTTCACAGAATTCTACTACTTGTATGATTTTGAAATGACATAACTCTTTATTTTACAACAAGAAATTGGTTCAATAACTACATCTGTAAAAAGGTCACTGATATTCTAGACAAGTTGATATGCTTATATTATCTAGTCATAATCATTAAAGTATTAAATATGTCCAGGTTAAATCATCAACTAGGTCAAACGGTCTTATTCTTCTGAAGTACATGGCATAGATCATCACTGCCTAGTCTTAGCAACAAGCTCAGCAATAATTTGGTCAAATCAAGACATAATAAATCTATAAGTGAACGAAAGGATAATTCTGTAAGTAATACCATCAGGAAATTTAAAGTCATGAGATTTCAACCCCCTTCTTATCTTAATATATCTCCAATCAACAAATGCACATAGAGAGGAGACATCACATGTACATTAAGTAAGACCAAATGTACATAGAGAGGAAATTTATTTTCTACAAAGCCTTTGAAAGACAAAGAAAACGATTTTATTTCCATAAGGACAAGCATTCAGTACCAGAGCAACTCTAAAGGATTGTGCACAGTGTCACGCTCCGCGCGACACGCGCATGGTTTTATGCAAGCTTGCACCGAAGCACACCAAGAATTGGGATTTCGGGGCAAGTATTATGGTGATTCGAGATCCTCGTGTCGAGAGAAACTCAAAGGCACAAAGAATGAGTGTGGCGTTCCAGAAGTTTCTAGAAGGTTCCACAACGTTCCGGAACCTTCAGGAAAGATCCAGAAGAATCCGGAAGCCATGAGATGCATGTAGAAAGCCCTAGAAGACTCTAGAAGACTCCAGAAGGTTGCGGAAGAGCGTGGAAAACTACGAAAGCTTCTAGAAGACCGTGGAGCTCTCTAGTATCTAGGGTTCTCTAGATACATCTTTGAGTATAGTAGATATTTCTAGGCTACAAAATAAGCTTGTAAATATCTTAGGATCCTTCTAGAGAACAAATACGATGTCGACAAGTGGCGCATTGACAGCCACACGTTGAGGAGGTGCTTGGCTATAAATAGGGGTGAGCCCTCATTTGTAAAGCAAGTCATGTCAAGTCATGCAAAGCTATGCTAATTCATACTAGACTCAAATGTTCAACAGTCTTGCAAGCCTTGTAAACTACCTAGTGTTTAGTGAATATTTTCTCAACCAAATCTCTCGTGTCCTTGTTCTCTTTCGCTTGAACCTCTCTTATAGCGGGTTAAGACTTACTTAGGTGCACTTTGGGGTGTGTTAGAACCTAAGGCCGCACGGTCTCTGCTTCTGAAACAATAAGGCCGTGACGACAGCTTAAAATACTAGACCAACCATCCAAGGCTGAAATGAGACACATTATGATGCTAACACAAACTTTTTGACAGAAAGCAGAAGTTCAAAGGACAGACACAAATCCACATCTTTTCAAATGTGTAACATGAACTGGATTATCATATCCGTGAAAAAAGTAATGTTTGACAATAAAAAAAAAAAAAAGAAGAAAAGAAAGTTAGCCTTGCCTTATCTCGCCCAGCACTGACCAAGGTCCATCCATCTCCAGATATGGTGATAGAGGTAACTGTTGAAAAATGTTTGTCTAAAGTTGCAACACATTTCTTGGCTAAAAGATCCCACACTCGTATGGTTGCATCGTCACTTCCAGTGAAGAGCTACAAGCGCAAGTCAAAATGATGAGCTCACAATATAGCATAAATACAATTAATAAGTACAACAAACGAAAGGACAGGTAGGAAAAACAATTCTATTAACAAAAACCAGACGATTCTATTATTTTGTCTTTTGTACTCGATAACAATAACTTTTGTAATACTTAAAGTCAATTTTTTTGAGACAGAAATAAACAATGTTAAGAAATCAAATGCGAATTTCAAGCAAAGCAAGAAATCCAGCACTTTCAATGTAGTACCTCCATATTAACATCCACAAATTTCCACCAGAATTGCAAAAGTAAAACTTCAACAAAACATAGAAGATTTTTGTCATTATATCCAACAAGGGCTGTCTCTAAGTGATTCATCCTTGGCCCAACAGAATTCTGAACTGTTGTCACAATGAATTTCCATATTCTTAGCAACCAAGGTCTACACTTTTCAACTCCAATCTGAATTCTCACCTGATTATGATGATACCTTAAAAAGTTTGAACAAATTTTCCTTTAAAGTTAATAAACTTACTTTGGAAAACCTAATGTCAGCTTATTTACCAGTTGGAATTTAATGAAGAAGTGTATTTAAGATTGCTTCTGAAAAACACCTAAAAACGCTTTCAAAGAATCTATCAAATACTTCTTTATAAAGCACTTTAATTATCCTCTTACTAAGAAAGTTTTCTCTGGAAATGAAACTATCAAGTGCTTGTCCTAAGCACATTCAAGTATTTTATAATCTCAAAACATGCTTTTTAAATTTCATCCAAATACATACAAAAGCATTCTTCAACATTTGAATGAACTCTTGAAAATACAAGAAAAGCACTACCAAATGCATCACTATTTTGCTAGTTGGCTATTAGAATTGATAGCAGACTATTGATCGTTAGTTTTGACTTTTAATTCGATAAGGCTCTCCAATTTCACTTGGCTTCACCGGACACCCTAGTTGCACCAAGCAGCCTCAAAATGCATCTCAACCGGTCTATAACAAGGTCCAACTAAACCCTTTAATTCAATTTTGTAAGACCTAAAGTTAAGGGGAAAAGAATATGGATCACTGGTTCAGCCATCAATCTTCAAGAAACAGGTGAAGTTCATAGGACACAGCTTAATTCTTCCACATAGAGAGAAGAAAGAAAAATGTCAAAAGATCAAAATAAAAAAGGAAAAATTCAACTTAATATGGAAAGAAGAATTCAATGGAAGATGATTGATATCCTTCCATATTTTCAAACTCCCCCAATATTTTATCTTCCTTGTGCTGAAGGGACATGAATATGTTTATACATAAACACTTTACATGTCCTAGAAACATACATGCAAACACTTAATATATTCAGTTATCAAACCCCATCTAATTTGTTCCGTGCATGTTTATTCAGACACATGCATACAACCGTAGTTGTAATTATATGGTAGTATAGTTCATTTATTTGCATAAAATCATCTTACTCTTGACAGTTAGCCACAAAAAGCAAGACAATAGTCTAGCAAGTATGTCTCTTATATTTCCCACTTATCTCTTTCATCAATTCATAACTTCTTGTTATATTTCCAATCCTGACATAACATATTTCTGAAGTGTAATACTACCAAAAGTTGTTCCATAATGGCATTATCATGTTGGTAATATGATATTAAAAGATATATGGTAATGGCACATCACTAAGAAAAACATATTTGGTATAAGTTTCAAGAAAAGTAGTATTTCTTATTTCTACTTCACACACTTGATTCAAGACAACATTGAAGCAGTGCTACAACTAACGATTAATTGTAGTTAAATAAAGAAAAACAAACAATAATAATATTCATGAATTAACTACCAATAGATATAACCTCCAAATAAACAAATAATACCAATAAAGAGAAAAATGCCTTTACTATGGTACTTACAAGAGATTTATCTGTGTCAGGATGGAACACGATACTACTAACAACCCCTTTATGACCTTTGAAGTAGTGAGTGCAGAAGCCACCATCAACATCCCATACAAAAACTTTTCTATCAGCTCCTGCAGTTGCTAGCAATCTACCAGATGCATGGCATGCCATGCTAATCACAGGACCATCATGGCCCTGTTCAATGCCAAAAGCAAATAACACACATTTAAGGAATTTAAGGAGGAAGAAGAAAACTTGAATTTTTTTTTCTTAAGATAGAAAAAATAAAAACAAAAAGAGGGAGAGTTTTTGATCAATCAAACAATCTGATCTTCATTTTCTCCTAAAATATCACAATTCTCAACAAACAAACAAACGAATTTATTTAGCACAAAAACAATATAGAAAAAGTTATCATATCATGTACTCAAAAGGTAAGTAATGAATGCAAACATACTATTTAAAGAAAAAAGATCACCTACTACTTGTTGTTTAAGGGGACATATTACAAAAATCCATAGAAATAAATGTCAAACAAAAACTTAATTTTTATTAAGTATTGTCCAAAGTAGTTAGTTTTGGCTTAACTAAAACAATTATACAATCTAAATTAAAAAGATAGTACAAATATCCATAAAGTTTCTTTATCAAATTCCCTGAGAACAACAGACAAAATAATAAACATAATAATAATAAAATTCACAACCTGATATTAGTTACCTTCCAAACGCGCAGGCATTTGGGAGTGGATAAATCCCAAACTCTGATTTGTCGACTGTGACCAGAAGAGAAGAGCAGTTTATCGGTAGGGCTAAGGGTCAACGCTGTGATGGTACCTGATTCACCTACAATTGTTGATTTTATTGAGCCATCGAATGAGTCGACGATGTTAACGGAGTCACCACATGCACAAGCTATGAATGAGCCATCTGAGGACACCACCAAGGGCCCACCACCATAGAACTGTTGCAGCACAGGTTCACACCTGTAGTTTTTCTTTAGTGCTAGAGATGCCATTAATAGGGATAGAGAGACTTGTGCTCTAGCACGGAACAGACGGCCGAAAAAGAGGCCGACATGCGAGAGACAACCTCGGCTGTTTCATCCTGTGCTTGTGGCTAATACTGTTGAGAATTTTGTTTTGAGTGCTATCCCAGGGTTTTTGTTAGGATTTATGCTTCACAAAATCTGAAAACGCGAAACAAATATGGGTCAATGTCACCAAGACACCAACCAACCCGCTTCAGGTTGGCAATAGGGCGCGGCGGGTCCGGGGCGGCTTGTACCCAGCCCCGCCCCACTCATTCATTTTTTGCCCCGCCCCGGAACAGACCATGTTTAACCATTACTGCAAAAAGAAACCCTATAGAAGTGCCTACCTCCAGCTAGGTCACCAATGCTTATAAGTGGGTTTAAGGCCTACTCGCCCTTGTGGTCTTTTGTCTGTTATAATTAACATTTTAATACTATTTTAGATACATATCAGATCTTGTAGAAAAAAAAAGGAAAATACAGGTCTAAGATTTTTCATTTTCCTTAATTTAAGATCTGAAAATTATATAGGAAGCTTGCACATAAAAGGTTAAGCTATCTCTTTGTAGATTGAATATATTGTTGACAATATAAAATATATATATGAAACACAAAATTTATAAATGTTTATGAATTATACAAACACAGCAACAACATATTCTATTTCTACTCTTCCTTCATTATCATAAGCTAGCTAAATCATAAATCTACGATAAATTATAAATTATAATCTTATATAGATCATAAATCAAGCAAACACAGCAAGTTGCCGAATATAAACACAACTTATATCACAGGTTCGGATCAACCAAAAACCAAATTATAAACACATCACATCAACATATATAAAAAAATGAAAACCTGTGAGCGTTGTTCGTCTCTGCTTTACAGTGAGGGTGGCTGTGATTGAATCTGCACCCGCGGCCGTGTGACGAAACAAGGAGGCGCGAGGGGAGAGAATAAAAAGAGCCTGGGGGTCGGTGGCTGTGAATAAATCAGTGATTGTTAGATTTAGGTTTTAAGAAATTATTTGACAACAAAAAATCACCAACAAAAATATATGTTAGTCCTCGGTAGGAAAACCCCACAGATAAATGTTAAAATAATCTCATCCATACAGCTAAAGTAATCAAATCCATATAATCACAAAAGGGAAGAGATGAAATGATGAAGAAATAGCAGATAAACACTTCAACCAAATGAAATATTAGAATTTCTCCAAGTGTATGAACTAATTTCTTATAATATTAACCAAGGATAACTTATATATTTTACCCTTTCATATTTTGGATAAAGAGAAGTTTCTACAAAATTTAAATCTACCCAATCAGGTTCATCATCCAAATAAATAGAACAAGTATGGCAGTCGTGTTCCTCTCAAGATAATCTAAGGATCCTTAAAGAGACTGCTAAGTGAATTCTAAATTGAGATAGAGTCCTTTGTCCCATAATGGGACTCCCATTCTAAATAAAACAAAGAAGAAAAAGAAACTTAATTTGAAGAAAGTGAAGGAAAAAAGAGTCGAATACCCGTGCAACCACAGTATCAAACAACGACAAACAGCAAACCAAAATAATGCACCAATCACCGTAGTAAGTAATAATTAACATTAACATGTAACTGAAAAATTAACAGAGGAACAAAATACTTGAAAAACAACAAATTAATAACAAAATAGCAAAGAAACCGATAACACAACAGTCAAAATGAAGCAAAGTATCGTCAGAGATTGATGCTTACACACTTCCAATTCCCGCCAACAAAGAAATGCAATAAAATACAGACTAAAATGGGTTAGTACATAAACAAAAGAACAATTGTTCATGCTTCAGAACAAACTATATAAGATTGTAACCGTAAAATAATAAGAGATAAAAAAAATTTTAAAAAGTTATCAAGAAAGAACTAATGACAGAACATAAGATAGTACCTTCATCAGCCCAAAAAAAAAAAAAAAGCGCTTCATTTCCCTACTTTGTAATGCTTGGCTAATGTAAACAAAAGCACATTTTAGGACTAGCTATGCACTTCAATTGTTTCCTTGGAAAAGAGAGAGGAGTTTGCTTTTGCTTCTCAAGGAAACCTTCCCAAGTGCTTTAGCGGTAGAAGTGCTTCCTATAGAAGCACTCTCAAATGCAGACAGGCTAAAACACGTTTTCTAAAAACAAACTACATTTGCAGCTCAAATTAAACTAAAAAAATATATATTTCTTTGTAAGTTTAGATTAATTTTCTTCCTTATTGAAAATAATAATAAAAAAATTACAGCTAGACCTATGAAATTTATTAGATTGATAAGTCGGAATAATTTTAATTCTAAAAAACAAAAAAAAAGGACCTTGTTAGATTCATGCATGATCTCCACGACAAAAGAAGAACAGCAGACAAAAAAAAGGACCTTGTTAGATTCATGCATCATCAGCACAAAGTATATAAATTGGCCATTTATATGTAGTTCATATACATCTCTGTCACATTCACAAATAAGCCATTTTTATTCATTTCAGCATATGAAACCCAGTCACAAAGAGGCCAGCAAATGAAAAAAATGAGAGACAGAACAAACGACGGAACAAAGAAAATTAAAAAAATAAACACAATGAGAAATCTTTAATAAAATTTAGACACATCTTAAAAAATATTTATGTTATAGATACTTTATGGATAAAAAGAATAAAATATATTTACCCTTATGTAATTGAATTTAGAAAAAAAAAAAAGTAAGTAAACGAAACAAAGAAATCAGTCACTCCTTCGTACACTTCACTATCCAAAATAACTTCAACAGCTGAAGCTGAGCAAACAAGGTAAGAACAACTTTCCTTAATCTTTCTCTAAATGGCATGAAAATTTTATTAGGTTGTAATGTTTTTGCTATTTATTGTTTTAATAACTGTCAACCGCATTATGTAGCTTAAAATAAAGATATATATGTGAACTAAGGTTAGAGATAATACCGTTTTTATCAAAATTCGCTCGAAATTGACAATCATTGTGAGAGAATCTGGTATTACAGTCGACGGGGGAAGAAGACGAGATTTGTTGAACGTCATTGAGTGTCGAGGGGTTATGTCGGATCGATTTTCGATATGTCGGATGGTCATGTCTAGTGTCTAAGGATTGTGTCGAGTCTAGGATCGAGTGTCATGTTAGTGCGTCAAGTGGAGTGCCGAACGTGACGAGTGTCGGATGCCAATTTCGTCGAGTTCATGTGTCGAGTATATGTATCGTAGTCGAGCGTCAATCGTAGTGCGTCGAGTTTATTGTCGAGTGTCAAGTGTCAAGAGTTTATAGTTGAGTTTCATCGAGTGTTTAGGCAGAAGTGTCGTTTTTGTGGCTTTTATAGGCAATTTTATAACAATTTATTGTCCACGGACTTATATGATATGTCTCTATCATGCAGGAAATGAAAACTTTACGCATACTTATTCTATACAATGGTTCTTGGACTATGCAAGAGAATGGTGGTTATTTAGACACCGGTGGAAAGGCGAAGCCATTCATAATTCGTAGGTCTGCTACCTATAATAAGTTGGTTGACTGTATTAGCACTGAAATGGGTTAGGATCTTCGTAGGCATAACATAAGTTTAGAGGTTCAATTTGCTTTTAAGGGTCTTCCGCTAATGCCGACTCCTATTGAGACTGACAACGACGTTTGTTTCTTTATACAACATTATTTGGAGGATCAACAGTCACATACACTGTTAATTGTCAAAGTTGAAGATAGGGGTAGCGAAGACAAGGTCAAGATCCGATGCAGTACGTAGGCGACAAAGATCTTCTCATCCCTCTATGTTTCGCTTAGTAAGTGGAAGCAACCAATTAAGTGAGTCCACTCCTGTTTGTGTACAACCATAATTGAATGATGACGTTGGCATTGAGTTTGAGCAGTATTCAGGGGATGCAGGGCATGGGTTAGTTAGGATCTTAGTTGAAAATGAAGAAGGGGTGCCCCCGTCGAACGTCTGCGGTGCAGGACTGATGGGACTATGTCCAGCAGCATGAGTTCTGGATGGATCCTCATGACCGTGACTCCGTACGCTGGACGTGAAGGAGAAACGAAGGAAGCAAGTGACGAAGACCGCATACAAACATCACTTGCAGGACTCGCTGTGTCTCTAACTGGCCCCACATCAGGTCTACCAGGGGAACTCTGACTAGCAAGAGGTGGAGCAAATAGATCCTCTGTCGGAAGTGGCTCAATCCTCTCAATAGGTAATAATGGAGCATCCACAGATGTCGCCCAGACCACATGTACACCTCTCCGGATGCCAACTACTTCAGCGAACCTAACATACCAATGTATCCTCTACTCCGCCTCAAATGGCTCCAAAAAGACAAGTGGACAAGCTGCGTCAATAAATAATCAATCAGAATAAACAGTAATTCGGTGTGACCAAGAACAATAAAAGTTCATAAGACAACGAGACTGTACATACCAGCCTCCTAACCCGCAAGACATTATGTTTGACGACGTGCTCCGACGAGGTCTTCTTTGTCTCCTACTTCAACAAACGGGGTATCCTCCCCTCACGGTCCTTGCCCATTTGCCCAAAAGTTGAGCCAATGTACAGCACGGCCTCGTACAACTAAACCTTAATAACATAAGGGTTATTTAGTCACACTATGTATTTAAATTTGTATGCCAAAGAAAATAATAAATACGTCAACACACATGTCTTGCAGTATGTAACTGAATAGCGTAGGGACACCCTTCTAAGTTATATTTCTCTACCTACTTCGTCTTCGCTTGGACTCGCTTCTTATATTTTTGTAACCTCCCCTCCAATGCATTTTTTCATTCCTTTAAGTGTCTTCTCAAAAGACACCGAACCTCATGGATAATTATTAAAATTATCCAATGTGCTAACAAAGTTCGACCACACATGGGAGATAAGTCGGCGTCGATCTCGTGCCATGAAAAAACGTTCCAGCATGTAGTACAATGTTAGCTTCACAACATCCTCGTCTGGCATACGAGACACATTCAAATTCTAAAGTCTCATATAGAAATCCATATGCTCCATATCCTCGCCCTCGAAGTACGTATCCAACAAAGGGCACAGATTCAACACAGTCGGTATTGGTGGCATCGTGGAAGCAAATCTCAATCCGGTAACCAAACTAGACTCGTGGGCAAAAAAACGAATCAGTCTTCCTGCAAAGAAGTTAAAAAAAAAACATAAAATGACAATAATGGTAACAAAAAAATAACTACAATACCAAATGCTCAAAAATAAGATTGTTTAACTATATTGTAGTTCATAACCATATTTTTACCTTCAATAAGGAACAACATCTCTTCATCGTATCCTACAGTGTTAACCTCCCACAGAAGCATATGCACCAACTGAGATGGAAAGGACAGCTCCCCAATGTCTAGGATAAACCCAAAACATATATCACGAAACATGTCTTTTTGCCTCGCACTCAAGTTCGCACGAATCCATTCAATACAGTCCAAACTTGCCAAATTTGTGATCACTGCATGGTAGTGCTAATCATATGGTGTCTTCAAGGTGAAGGACAGTCCAAATTCATTTGCCATTTGCTTCAACCTGCAAATACAGGGTTGTTATAGTTAAATATGTGCAAAAAGGCATAAAAAAAAAGCTAAAACAAGCAACCTGCCAAAATGCTCTACAAAACTCAACACCACTCGACGCGCTCGATAGAGCTCGACAACATAAACCGACAAAACTCTGGTCGAATACCTCCAACCGACTATATGACTTTGTTGGATGTCAGATTATTCAAGTGTCGGATTCATAATCCAACACTTGACACAAGCTTTCATCGGACATGTTGAGTTTCGGATACATGGTTCGAGACATCTATATGTCGGTTTTCACGTATCTGACATTAGACATGTCGGATAAAAGCTAGTGTCGAGTGTTGGATGCATCATCCGATACTCGATATCTTCGAAAATATATTGATATCGAGTGTCGGTTGTGAATCCGACATAACTCGACAAGACTCGACATGTAAGTGCCGAGTGGTGTTGGATTCACAACCGACACAAGCCATCGTCTACCTCGCGACGAAACCCGTCGGTTTTCCCAGTTTTCATACACATCAAACCACAAAAATCACATAACAACACTAGATTTATCCATAGAAACATAGAATAAGTTCACAAATCTGACGGAAACTCAAATCCCTAAATAAGATTCCCTACAAACAAAATCAAATCTAACGAAACAGAAAACAATCAAATAAATTAATAAAACTACGAAAAAAACGATAAATAAACGTACCTCAGTGTCGATGGGTGCTTCTCTCTGCGTCGTGTTGCTTCTATCTTCAGTTGATGCTTGTGTCGGTTTGCATATCAAGAGTTGTCAAGGGGTTGCAGAAATATTTGTCTAAAGAGGGAAATAAGGTTTTGAAAAAACATTGAATACATAAAGGTATTTTAATCTTTTTATTAAAAAAGTATCTATGGCATGAAAATTTTTTAAAATGTGTTCAAATTTCACTAAAGACCCCTAATTGTGTCCATTTTTTTAATTTTCTTACGACCTTTCGTCTTTTCTTCTGTCTCCCCTTTATCTCCGTCTGTGTTGTCCGTGGAAATGAAGGGTGGTGATGTAGCGTTGAGGATGTGTATGGCGGCCTTGACGACGTTAAAGCAGGGTCTGTTAGGGTGGTAGATGAGCTAGCCATCTCGCTCATTCGGCATCACCACATGGGTCTTAATCTATTAATCTCTATCTCTCTAGTTGTAAAGGATGTCAGGGTAAGTCGAAGCTTCTGATGCTGGGTATCAATCACGGTCTAGAGATGGATGCTAATCATCACAGGGTTAGAGATTATTAACATCACGGGGCATGGGTATGGGTATTGAATTTGATTTTGATGTTGATTTGATTTGTTAAGTGGAGTGAATAATGAGATTTAATGAGTGGTGGTGTGTTGATGGATTGATGATACAAGATTCTTCTTCTCCTTCTCCTTGTCGTTGCTGCTGCACGATTTTCTTGAGTGGAGTGAACAAAGAAGAAATATTGCTCTTTTCCCAATTTCAATTTTTTTTCCCAACATCTAAACACTAATGCATAGCCTACTGAGCTTCTGTGTCTTCTCTTTCTTCGTTTTTGGCATCTGGGTAATGCTGGATTTGCTCGTTAACATATTATTGATGGTGGTGGAGACCAGTTTTTGACTAAGATTGGACTCTGTTTGATCTATTTGTTGCTGTAAATTTTTTTTGGATCTGGTTTTGCTTAAAAGTGTGGGTGGGTGTGTTCTTTTTTTTTTTTAAAGTGATGTTTGCCTTTTTTTTGGGAATATATAGGCTTTCTTTCAAGATTCTACAAAATAGATTCTACTGTTGTTGGAAAATATTAAGATTCACTCTGGAGAAGTTAGTATAGTTTAGGGTGAATTTGATTCATTTTTTAAGGTTGTCATTTGTTGATTGGTGGAAAATTTGTACATTTTCAGTGAACTTGGTGTAGATTTATTTGTAAAGTTATATAAAATTTTGAGAGAAGATCAGATTTTTTGATGAGTAAGATTTGAATGTGTAGTGGAACATTGCATTTTTTCTTATTTATTGATTGAGAGAAGGAATTGACTTCACTTTTACCTTCTGTGATTCCGCCAACTACCCCCGAAGAAAATATCAAAAAGTGAGAGAAGACGAAGGTAAGAGAAGAAAAAGGCAGAAAGAGATAAGAAAAAGAAAAGAAAAAAATAATAGAGAAATGCTAAATAGAATTAACATATATTAAGAATAGTCAATTACTAATATATCCTTAAAATTTTTAACTTAAGGGTAAACAAGTCATTCCATAAGAAATGTGCAACGGTAACAGAATGGGACTAACATCGGAGTTATCTCTGCATATTTCCAAAAAAGTAGGGTTAGTTGGGTAATAGGTCATATCTCAGAGTCATTAGTGAAATTTTCCCTAATAATAATAATAATAAGTACAAACTAATTTTGATAGTTATAGCTAAGCAAGCAGAGAAAAAGAACAATTGCAAGGTTTTTATACTAGTAACAAAATTCTCATCCTGATAGATTCACCTAGCATTGAGATCTACAAATCCAAATTTTTGATAGATGAATCAAACACATTGAGAAAATGTAAACCACTTTGAGAACTCAAATGTGCGTCTTAGCTTATGAAATTGACATTCAGCATAATCTTAGCAACAAATCTGCGCTTATAGAAAAAGAGTGTGATCCAGTAGCCCTTGTCTCAATATATAATCTTGGAAAAAAATTTATTAAGCTAAAACGCACATTTGAGTTCTCAAAGTGGTTTATTTTTTCTCAATGTCCTTAATTCACCTAGCATCGAGATCGACAAGTGTGGGGGCTCCATATCTAAACCAAGAAAAAAATTCAACACTTACACTTCTTATCAAATTGTTAAAATGTCCTTATTTTACAACGCAATAATGGTCCAATGACTAATTTCTAGCTTCGACGATGGCATGCAATACTTCTACAAAGTTCAACAAAAATTCGATATAAACGCAATAATTCGACAACTTGACCTAATATAAAGCGACTTCGACACAAATTTGACACTAAGCATATTCATATAAATTTGATGGTTCGATGATAGTTCGACATTTTTATCAAGGTTTGACAATTTGAAATACTACTGGTCGATTCGACAAAAGTTTAACATCATACAAAAACATTCCAGTTTCTTAATGGCTTTGATGGTTTGATTAGATACACTTCTACTTCGACGACTGTTCGACATCCTACTCATGCATTTCGATGCTTCGCCTGACTAATTCAACATATCAAAATCACTAATTTGACAATTCGAATGCAATTCTACAGTTCAACAAAAACGCAAACATATCGTCCTCAACCTCCTAACAAGCATTGTCACAGACTTCATAGGCAAATAACAACGAAATACTAACCGAAATAGCATCACATTACAATAAAAATAATACAATTTCAACACAACAAACATGCAATAAACACAAACAAATCCCTAATCACGAATTCGTCAAAAATTTTCCTAAACCTAAATCTATTTCTCTTATTATTAAAAAAACCAAGATTGTGAACTCAAGCCATAAAACATCTTAAAACTTTAGGCTGCGTTTGGCCGCCCGTATAGTATAGTATAAAAAGTACTATTCGCATAAATTTTTTTATACAATGTTTGGTGCGGTCGAATGGTGGATAGCATAGTAAAAGGTTGCATAAGATCCGTATAAGGACCGTATAAAAGGAAGTAAAATAATGATGCCCCCCACCATGGGTTAAGGCCGGATAGGATAAGGATATGGGGAATTGTTGGATATAATTTTTAATTCATAAGTTTTATATAATATAATATAATATAATATTATATTATTAAAAGATTTAAATTATACAACTTTATTTTCTGTTCCAGTTTTTTACAATAAATACGACAAATATATATAAATAAATAAATATTTAAATTATTATTTTATTGATTATTTAAATGAATTATTTTAATAAATAATAAATATTTAAATAAAAATTAATTATCTAAAAAATTAATTTAATATAAATAATTTTAAATTATTATATTTTAAATATTATATTATACTATTAAAATATTTAAAATGTACAACTTTATTTTTTGTTCTAGTTTTTGACAATAAATACCGCAAACATATATAAATAAATATTTAAATTATTAGTTTATTGAAATTTAAATAAATTATTTTAATAAATATATATAATTTATTAAATACTTAAATAAAAAATTAATTATCTAAAAAATTAATTTAGTATAAATAATTTTTAAAATTATTATATTTTAAATATTTTATAATATTATATTTTATAATATTATTAAAATATTTAAATTATAAAAGTTTATTTTTTGTTCCAGTTTTTGATAATAAATACCCCAAACATATATAAATAAATAAATATTAAATTATTAGTTTATTGAAATTTAAATGAATTATTTTAATAAATATATATAATTTATTAAATATTTAAATAAAAAATTAATTTAATATAAATAATTTTTAAAATTATTATATTTTAAAATATTTTATTAATTTTAAACCATTTTTATTATTTTAAAAAATTTAATATAGTTAAATACAATCTTTTATCAAACATAGTATTATACATTATATAATACAGTGATAAACCAAACACAGTATAGAGTTTACTCAATCCTTTACTATACAATTCTATACAATACTATCTGCTGCAGTAATAATTATACAATTCTATACGGTGCACCAAACGCAGCCTTAATGTAAATCAATGATTTTTTAGGATTCTAACATATCTTGGATTGGTGAATGGGAATCCTTCACTTCTCTCTCTAACCGCAAACAAAAAAAACCTCGTGATTTAATCCCTCTTCAATTCAAATAGATCCTATGTGTAGGGAGTAGAAGACGATGAACATATTTGTAGGGTAGGTTGCATTTGCTGCTTTGATGAAGGAGGAGGGAACCTTTTTTTTTTTTGAACTTTTGAATAAACGCTGACATGGGTATACATACGAGGGCAAACTGATAATTTAGGGGGTGGAGGCCAGTTGGACTAAAATGTTATTGGGGAGGGCTAGAAAAATAAGGTTTTATAGAGGGTTATTCTGAAAATTTCCCTTTTGATTGCAATGTTTTTGGAATAATAATACTTTGCAATCAATAATACAAGCCGACATTCCATAATATGAGAAAAAATTAAGACTATTTTAGTAATTGACCTGATATTAAAAAGAATATAAAAATTTATACATTCAAAAGTATTCTAGTATTCTAAGATTTAAAATTAGCTCGAGAAAAAAACACACACAGAATCTTGTGCCAGATTATTAAATATTGAAAAACAACAAGACTTGTAAATAATGATTACAGACAAATGACTTTGGTAGCCTATTAGAAAAATTGGAGATGGTGTCCATGATGCTCTACGTCTCACACTCCCGTACCCAAATTGAAAAACTATTGTAGTTGTTCATTTCAGATCGGTAAGGTTGTTTTGAGGTTAGGTATATATCTAACAAAATTTTGATTGTCTAAATTTAATGGTTTTAACTAGAATAATAATATATATGTCAAAACTTACCTTATAATATGTATCCTCAATTATATGACACAAATTTAAGGCTATCACATAACACCATATCATTTGATATGCCAAGTTAAAAACGATATTAAATATATATTATTTAAGATATAATTTGAAAAAAGTGCCGTCGTCCTGTTAACTACAATGTACCTACTACATACAATTCTCCCATTTTTGTTTCACAAAAAATAGAAAAAATAGCATAAAAATTGAAAAATAAAAAAGGAAAAAGTAAAAATATTACAAAGCTTAAAATATCCATTATTTCCCACTTTATCAACAAGTATCTTTTTTTTTCCCTTCTTTTTAATGAAAATGAATGCATTGTAACAAGACCCAAGTTTAATATAAAATTTTAAAAAAAAATCTTTGCTAAAAGAAAATCATAAAAATTTAAAAATAAGAAAAAATGCATCGCAAAAACTTTAAAATATCCAGTATTTTCCATTTTTTAAAAACTTTTATGCTCATTTTCTTTATAACGAAATAAAAAGAGATACATTCTATCATAACACAAGTTTAATATAACCAAACAAACAAGTCTATTTGTCGAATATTTTATAATACATATCATACGGATCCTCAACCATCTAAGATATGTTCCGTTGAACCCCATAGAATGAAAGTAGAAGTGCCATCAAAAATTGAAGCACAGTTAAATTGTTAGAATCACAGCAGGAAATCTCCACATATACCATGACAATTGACAGTTCCATGACTGATGTACATTACTCGGCTACAGTGCTACGAGTCATCATCTTCATTGGTAATTTATTGGTGACAAAGATGAAGAGCAAGCAGAGACTCAAATTACAACTTATGTTTTGATTAATTACCAACAGTTAGTTATAGATGTTACAATAACATGGCCGCAGGAGGTTCGCAGATTCTGGAGCAATATTTGCACCAAGTAGCAATTTGAAGGCAAAATAACCTATCAATCACCACTGGCACAGCCCCTGCAACCGCAATGGACACACTCTATGACCTTTTCCTCCCTTAGATTCTTGGGAACTCGACAGACGCATGTGGTTTGAAAGTTGTGATCCCTAGGCTGCATGCATCTTAAGCAACAGAGACGTTCATAACCTGGCTGCAATTCACACCAGAATGAAGATCAATCACTGAGTTCAAACTTAGAAACTATTGCCAAAGTAAAGTTTGATCCGCACTTTAATTAAACAGTCCCACACATTAATGAACCAGCATCACAAATTTCATAGTTATAATTTCAGACAGAGATTATGTGATAAACCTTCTTCCATTTTGCAATTAGATTTCGGTCAGCATAGCCTTGATCCAAACAGAAATCATACAGCTCCTTAGATATCTCCTTCCTTCGGTGGTAAAGGTCAAAAATGTAGCGGCTCTTCTGATGTGCTATTTTGAATATCGGCCACAATGCCTCACATTTCCTCTTGCCATCATGCGGATCATTCTCAGCTGCCCAGAACACAGAAATACAACAGTTAGCTTCAATAGTTCAGGAAAACAAAATTTGTTAATACTATTATTATCATTTAAAGAAGCTTCTTTTTAATGTGCCCAATGTGCCAAAAAACAACCTTCTCTCATCTTGGCTTGTAATTCACGAAGTGTGGGCTCAATTAATTCCCAGCCCTCTGGATACTGGACACGATTTGTCTTTACCTTCGGCATTCTTCAACCTGTCATTTAAGCCACAGACTTCAATGAGCAAAATTACAATTACAGATATCATTTGCCCACCCGTAGCTGTGCGCACCAGTCAACCTAACACACTTGCCACAACCATTGCATCCACCACTGCAGATTACATTGTCCTAGAGGTAGATTTTTTAGTTTTAGTTTTAGTTTTTACATTTATTTCTTATTAATTAAGTAGTTTAGAATAAAAGTTTCATAAATTAAGCAAAAGAAACATTGTTTGAATTAATACTGAATGTTGTTGACAAGTTGGCTTTGATGTTTGAACATTGTTTTGTTTTGAATTATTTGTTCAAATATCAGTAATTAGCTCAGGACTTGATATTTTCTCATGGGTCATTTAGCTCAGGACTTGACATTCTCTCATGGGTCATTACCAACTTTTAAAATAGCTCAGGAATTATTGTTATTTACAAAGAAAAATAATCAATTTATGTTGTGTAAGATGTTCCCTTAAACTTTGAACAGAGTTTTTGGGCAAAGAACAACCAAAAAGAAAAACAAGAAACGAAATTGAAATAATAATTTTAAAAAAAAAAGAGGGTGGGCAGTCAAGGAAAAAAAATTAAGGAAAGTATGTCACAGCACTAATATGCGAAATATACTACTGTACAATGCTAAATATAGATAGTGTTAGAACTTTGTGCATCACTTTCTCTAGTTTTAAGCTTGAAATTTACCATTAGTAGAATCTTATGGATCCTGAAGACTCCCAATACAGCAACACTATGTAAGATTTTGATCCAACAAACCATGTTTAACCATTACTGCAGCAAGAAACCCTGTAGAAGTGCCTACCTCCAGCTAGGTCATCAATGCTAATAAGTGGGTTTAAGGCCTACTCGCCCTTGTGGTCCTTTGTCTGTTATAATTAACATTTTAATACTATTTTAGATACATATCAGATCTTGTAGGAAAAAAAAAAAGAAGTTACGGGTCTAAGATTTTTCATTTTCCTTAATTTAAGATCTGAAAATTATATAGGAAGGATTCACATAAAGGTTGAGCCATCTCTTTGTAGATTGAATATATTGTTGACAATATAAAATATATATATGAAACAAAACATGTATAAATGTTTATGAATTATACAAACACAGCAACAACATATTCTATTTCTACTCTCCCTTCATTATCATAAGCTAGCTAAATCATAAATCTACAATATATAGATCATAAATCAAGCAAAAACAGCAAGTTGCCGAATATAAACACAACTTATATCACAGGTTCGGATCAACCAAAAACCAAATTATAAACACATCACATCAACATATATAAAAAAAAATGAAAACCTGTGAGTGTTGTTCGTCTCTGCTTTACGGTGAGGGTGGCTGTGAGTGAATCAGCACCCGCGGCCGTGTGACGAAATAAGGAGGCGCGAGGGGAGAGAATAAACAGATCCTGGGAGTCGGTGGCTGTGAATGAATCAGTGATTGTTAGATTTAGGTTTTAAGAAATTATTTGACAAGAGAAAATCACCATCAACAATATATGTTAGTCCTCGGTAGGAAAACTCCACAGATAAATGTTAAAATAATCTCATCCATACAGCTAAAGTAATCAAATCCATATAATCACAAAAGGGAAGAGATTAAATGATGAAGAAATAGCAGATAAACACTTCAACCAAATGAAATAAAGTTATTTGACAACAGAAAATCACCAACAACTATATATGTTAGTCTTCAGCAGGAAAACTCCACAGATAAATGTTAAAATAATCTCATCCATACAGCTAAAGTAATCAAATCCATATAATCACAAAAGAGGAGAGTTGAAATGATGAAAAAAAAGCAGATAAACACTTCAACCAAATGAAATATTAGAATTTCTCCAAGTGTATGAACTAAGTTCTTATAATATTAACCAAGGATAACTTATATATTTTACTCTTTCATATTTTGGATAAAGAGAAGTTTCTACAAAATTTAAATCTACCCAATCAGGTTCATCATCCAAATAAATAGAACAAAAAGAACACTGTTGATGTTACATGTATGGCAGTCATGCTCCTCTCAAGACAATCTAAGGATCCTTAAAGAGACTGCTAAGTGAACTCTAAATTGAGATAGAGTCCCTTGTCCCATAATGGGAATCCCATTCTAAATAAAACAAAGAAGAAAAAGAAACTTAATTTGAAGAAAGTGAAGAAAAAAGAGTTGAATACCCGTGCAACCACAGTATCAAACAACAACAAACAGCAACTCAAAATAATGCACGAATCACCATAGTAAGGAATAATTAACATTAACATCTAACTGAAAAATTAACAGAGGAACAAAATACTTGAAAAACAACAAATTAATAACAAAGTATCATCAGCGATTGATGCTTACACACTTCCAATTCCCGCCAACAAAGAAATGCAATAAAATACAGATAAAAATGGGTTAGTACATAAACAAAAAGAACAATTGTTCATGTTTCAGAACAAACTATATAAGATTGTAACCGTAAATAATAAGAGATAAAAAAATTTAAAAAAGTTATCAAGAAAGAACTAATGACAGAACATTAGATAGTAACTTCATCAGCCAAAAAAAAAAAACGCTTCATTTCCCTATTTTGTAATGCTTGGCTAACGTGAACAAAGCACATTTTAGGACTAGCTATGCACTTCAATTGTTTCCTTGAAAAAGAGAGAGAGAGAGAGAAAAGAGTTTGCTTTTGCTTCTCAAGGAAACCTTCCCAAGTGCTTCAGCGGTAGAAGTGCTTCCTATAGAAGCACTCTCAAATGCAGACAGGCTAAAACACGTTATCCAAAAACAAACTACATTTGCAGCTCACATTAAACTTAAAAAAAATTATTACTTTGTAAGTTTAGATTAATTTTCTTCCTTATTGAAAAAAAATAATAATAAAATTACAGCTAGATCTATGAAATTTATTAGATTGATAAGTCGGAATAATTTTAATTCTAAAAAACAAAAAAAGAACCTTGTTAGATTCATGCATCATCGGCACAAAGTTTATAAATTGGCCATTTATATGGAGTTCATATACATCTCCGTCACTTTCACAAATAAGCCATTTTTATTCATTTCAGCATATGAAACTCCAGTCACAAAGAGGCCAGCAAATGAAAAAATAAGAGACAGAACAAACGACGGAACAAAGAAAATAAAAAAAAAAGAAAAAATTACCAGCAAATCCAGTCACAAAGAGGCCGTCAAAACAGGAAAGTGGAAAGTTTTTCAAGCTTCAAATACCCACAACACAAGGACGCCGTGGATGACGGAGCAGCTAAGCAGCGGTGGCGGGAGCGACCTTAGATTCTCAAAGACAAACGCCGACAGCGAACGACTGAAACTTCTCTTCAACCAGTGCAGCGACAGGGGTGAGCACACCGTAGGGGCACGTAGCGCAGTAAGGGTGGGCAGGGCAGCAACGGCGATCGACGATCGTGCTGGGGATGTGTACTGTCTACTGGTGGCTAGGGATTTCAAACATTGGGATTGAATTGGGGCTGGCGTTCTAGTAAAAGCGGAAAAGGAGAGAAAAATAAGATTTTATATTCAAATTCAAAGTGTGGCGAAGACAACAGTAATATCCTACAAAATTTGATTTTAAAACACCCTATCGGGTTGGATTTTTTCTCGTGTTATAAAATATCTGTCCAGTATTTACCCGATTTTCATCGGGTCTACAATTGTTATATCCGATTTCGGATTGCTGACACTCTAGAAACCGATCAAACCCGATTTAGGTAAAATCGGGTCGGTTCAAGGAGAAATGACCGTCCCTAATGCTCAGGGCATTTCTCAAACCTCTGTGCGAATAATAATAATAAGGGTTATTATATTTACCTCTCTAAGATTAAATAAAAATATAAATTATTTTTTATAAAATTTAAAATTATAAATTATTTTTTTATTTTTGAATTTTGACTTTAAGTTAAATGAAATAAGGGTAGTATTAGAAATCAAACTCACGCGATAAAAATAAGCGATATTGACAATTTATCTTATGAGGTTAAGTGAAAATAGAAATTCCTCCCTCCCGATAATAAAAATAATTAAAAAATTAGGATGAAAATAATAATAATAATTAATAACAATAATAATTAAAAATATTTAAAACTTTATTTAATAAATAAAAAAAATAATAAATTTGAACCAAATTGAACTCACCCCTTAATCCGATCTTTAGTTAATAAACTAAAATTAAGTGATAGTGAATTCTGGTAGAGGAGAGAGAGGAAGAATTGCTGATGGAAGCAATTTTTGCGAATGAAGATAAGAAAACGACGATAGTAGGGGTGGCAATTCATGTCATGTGTGTCGACCTATTTAATTGTTTTTGTCGAGACATGAAACGCGGATTCGATATGATTATTAAACGTATCACCCACGTGTTGTAATTATGTCATATTTAATTAACATAATTTACTTAATTGTTTAACATAATTATACATAGTATATCATATATATATTTATATCAATTAAAATTATTTTTAGAATATAAATAATTGTTAGTATAAAAAATAATTAAAATCATCATAATATATTGTATAATAAAAAATTTTCAGTTTTATAGTATATATGTTGTAAGTAGGTAGAGAAGGAGGCAGAGGAAGAAAGAAAGGTAAGGGTATTTAGGTAATTTTAAAAAAATGAGTGAAGGTGTTTGTATTTATAGAAGGGCATTTTGGTCAAATAGCATATATTATCCTCTCTCTCATCTTTTTTTATTTAATTTAATGTCGAAATTCAAAAATAAGAAGACAATTTGCAATTTCAAAAGGTGCAAGAGAAACTTGTATTTTTGCTTAATCTTAAGGGGCAAATCGTTAATATCAAACGGCCACATATTATGTTATTTTGATAAAATGTGAAGCATTTTTTCTCTCTCCTCCTTTTCCGTTTAACTTAACGGCAGAATTAAAAAATGAGGGGATAATTTATAATTTTAAATTTTGTATGAGATATTTGTATTTTTGCTTAACCTAGAGGGTAAATTGTTAATAATTTTAATAATAATAATAATACAAACTAATTTTGATATTTATAACTCAGCAAGCAGAGAAAAAGAAAAATTGCAATGTTTTTATACTAGTAACAAAATTCTCACTCTGATAGATTCACCTAACATTGGGATCTTCAAACCTAAATTTTTGATAGATGAATTAAGCACATTGAGAAAAAATAAACCACTTTGAGAACTCAAATGTGCGTCTTAGCTTGATAAAATTGATATTCAGTAGAATCTTAGCAAAAATCTACACTTACAGAAAGCAAATGTGATTCAGTAGATCTTGTCTCAAGATAATGAAATTGACATTCAGCATAATCTTAGCAACAAATCTGCACTTACAGAAAGAGTGCGATCCAGTAGACCTTGTCTCAAGATATAATCTTGGAAAAAAATTCGTTAAGCTATGACGCATATTTGAGTTCTCAAAGTGGTTTATTTTTTCTCAATGTGCTTAATTCACCTTGCATTGAGATCGACAAGCGTGGGTGCTCCATGTCTAAACTTGAAAAAAAATTCAACACTTACACAGACTTCTTATTGAATTGTCAAAATGTCCTTATTTTGTAATGCAATAATAGTTCAATGACTAATTCCTAGCTTCGAAGATGGCATGCAATACTTCTACAAAGTTCGACACCAAGCATATTCCTATCCATTTGATGGTTCGATGATAGTTCGACATTTTTATCAAGGTTTGACAATTTGAATACTAATGGTTGATTCAACACAAGTTTAACATCATACAAAAAAATTCTAGTTTCTTAATGGCTTCGATGGTTCGATGATATACATTTCCACTTCGACGATTGTTCGACATCCTACTCATGCATTTCGATGCTTTGCCAAACTAATTCAACATATCGAAATCACTAATTTGACAAATTTGAATGCAATTCTACAATTCGACAAAAACACAAACATATCGTCTCAACCTCCTAACTAACACTATCACAGACTTCACAAGCAAATAACAACAAAATAATAACCAAAATAGCATTACATTACAATAAAAATAATACAATTTTAACACAACAAACATGCAATAAACACAAATAAATCCCTAGTCACGAATTCGTCAAAAATTTTCTTAAACCTAAATCTATTTCTCTCTTTATTAAAAAAACCAAAATTGTGAACTCAAGCCAACATATTCAAGCCATAAAATATCTTAAATTTTAATGTAAATCAGTGATTTTTCAGGATTCTAACATGTCTTGGATTGGTGAATGGGAATCCTTTGCTTCTCTCTCTAATCGCAAACAAAAAAACCTCGTGATTTAGGCCCTCTTCAATTCAAATAGATCCTATGTGTAGGGAGTAGGAGACGATGAACAGATTTGTAGGGTGGGTTGCGTTTACTGCTTTGATGAAGGAGGAGGGAAACTTTTTTTTTTTTAACTTTTGAATAAAGGCTGACATGGGTACACATACGAGGGCAAAATGATAATTTAGGAGGTGGAGGCCAGTTGGATTAAAATGTTAATGGGGTGGGCTAGAAAATTAAGGTTTTATAGAGGGTTATTTTCGAAAATTTTCCTTTTGATTGTAATGTTTTATGAGTAATAATACTTTGCAATCAATAATACAAGCCGACATTTCATAATATTAGAAAAAATTAAGACTATTTTAGTATTTGATATGATATTAAAAAGATTATAAAAATTTATACATACAAAAGTATTCTAAGATTTAAAATGAGCCTAAGAGAAAAACACACACACAACCTTATGCTAGATTATTAAATATTGAAAAACAACCAGACTTGTCGATGAACAAGATTTTTTTTTAATGAAAATAAATGCATTGTAACAAGACCCGACTTAATATAAAATTAAAAAAAATCTTGGCCAAAAGAAAAGGCATAAAAATTTAAAAATTAGAAAAAATGCATCGCAAAAACTTTAAAATATCCATTATTTTCCATTTTTTAAAAACTTTTATGCTCATTTTCTTTTTGGGGAAAATAAAAGCGATGCATTATATCATAACCCAAGTTTAATATAACCAAACAAACAAGTCTATTTGTCGAATATTTTATAATACATATTATACGGATCCTCAACCATCTAAGATATGTTACGTTGAACCCCATGGAATGAAATTAGAAATGCCATCAAAAATTGAAGCACAGTTAAATTGTTAGAATCACAGTAGGAAATCTCCACATATACCATGACAATTGACAGTTCCATGTTGTGTAAGATATTTACTTGCACTTTGAACTGAGTTTTTTTGGCAAAGAGCAACCAAAAAGAAAAACAAGAAACGAAATTGAAATAATATTAAAAAAAGAGGGTGGGCAGTCAAGGAAAAAGAATTATAAAACAGTATGATGATTTTAAATAACGAAATTGTAATTCATATTGTTTAAGTTAGACATTCCAAGGAAAAATAAAGTATGTGTTTTTTATCAAGTTTTTTGTGCTACACATTTTCTAATACATTCACATTAATATCAATCACTTTTTTTTTTTTTTTCAAAATTCAATATTAACCATATACTCTTAAATTCATTCGAAAAAAAAACACAAAATACATAACCAAATGTAGCCAAAGTTTACTTTTTGGTTTCTACTCATGATAGAAGACAAATTTTTTTAAATTTGATCAATTCTTATAAAGTGATGTTCTGTTTGTGTTGCTATGCCATAAGCTTGTTTACATTGTTATTTAGTTTTTCCTTCCTCCTTCTTTACCTCCGCATTGATGAGGTACAAATTTCAAATGAGTATTATGTCATCAGCTATTCCTCATGCATGTTGTAATAATTTTAGTACCCTTTTCCTATTCATTGCTTTGAAGATTGAAGTTAGTGTCTTAACAATGTTTTAAGCCATTCTGCCAAGTATTATTGGCAAAATCTTTTACATTATAATATTTAAGAAGACCTTGACAAATGATTTACTTATTTTATTTATTCTTTCCTTTTGGAGATGCTTAGACTATCCTGATGGATTTCTTAGCAAGAAGGCCAAAGTACCTAATCTAATATTGGGTGCAAGCAAAATTGTTAAGATCCGAATATTACCCAGTATTGTTGGGGCACTAGACCCACTTAAGCGGCATTGATGATATGGACATAAATTGGGTTTTTGTACGAGAAAATAATTGCTGTATTGGGAGTCTTTAGGATCCATAAGATTCTACTAATAGTAAATTTCAAGCTTAAAACTAGAGAGAAGTGATGCGCAAAGTTCTAATACTATCCATATTTTAGCATCGTACGGTAATATATTTCACATATATTATATAGGAAGGTTGCACATAAAGGTTGAGCCATCTATTTGTAGATTGAATATGTTGTTGACAATATAATATATATATATATATATATATATATATATATATATATATATATATATATGAAACACACAACATATATAAACGTTTATGAATTATACAAACACAGCAACAACATATTCCATTTCTACTCTTCCTTCATTATCCTAATGTCACGACCCGTCCAATTGCTTACTAGAGTGGCCCAAATATGTGCACAAGGCTTGGCCCAGTTTCTAGAAATCATGCAAACTCAAGCCCATTTTCTAGAAACTCTAGCAAGTCAAATATGCACTACTATCACATGTAAAAATACATAATCAATGTGGTTCACCTACCATATTTAGATAATCAAAAGTTGTTCATCTACTACACCTAATTTAGGTAGGAATCATTTGTGGCCATTGGATGTATTGAATCCTAGTCATTCATTTGGGAGGTGAATTAGTATAAATACCCCTCCATAGCTCATTTGTAAGGCATCCCAGAAAATCCAAGCAATTCAAGCAAATACAACACAAAGCATTGTAAGTAAGCATTCGTGTAATACAAAGTTCTTTGCATTTGCAACACTTGCCTCTAAGTTCCATCTCTTCTCTTCTAGCCTCTAAAGCTCTTCGAACTCAATGGTCCTAACTTTTCCTTGAGCGAGAAGCAAACTACAAGACTTACTTAGCAACTTTCGGTTTAAGTTGTCTAAGTGCCGCACGAGCAGCTGCGCAAAACTTTAAGCTCGTGACACTAAGCTAGCTAAATTATAATCTTATATAGATCATAAATCAAGCAAACATAGCAAGTTGCCGAATATAAACACAACTTATATCACAGGTTCGGATCAACCAAAAACCAAATTATAAACACATCACATCAACATTTATAAAAAAACAAAAACCTGTGAGTGTTGTTCGTCTCTACTTTACGGTGAGGGTGGCTGTGAGTGAAAGACAATTTAACCCTCTTTTCTCATATTAAATATATAAGAAAACATATAAATAATTTAGTCTTCTTAAAAGCTACGCATTTTTTATTTTAAAAAACAAATTAGAAAAGACCGTCGGTGCTTCTCCGGCAGATAATAGTATTTGTTGATATGGAGGAACCTTTTCTAAGACTGGAAAACGCCCAGCTCCAAGCAAACGGCCACCCTCCAAAAGTAGAGCATACAGAAAAAAGGGAGATGAGAAACCGAGAGAGAAGAAAGAAGACAGAGGGATGGGGATGCTTAGGAATTGTAATAAATAATTTTTTGTTTGCCTATTAAATGTTCATAATGCCCTTCGACTCCCCTAACACCGTCAATTACCCACTAACGGTGCAAAAAAAGAGGATCTTGATGTTACTTTCAGAACTGCGGAGAGAGTTCAGTGTTGGTATTAACATCTAACGGGGATATCAGTGTAAATTCCCTTAATTTTAGAGGCAAAATTTGGATGAGTGCATCTGAAAGTACTATAGTATATAACATTTGATAAATAGTCAAACACTCACTCCACAAAAGATTATGTTCAGCAATGTGATCATTTTTGTAGATTACAGTTAAACTTGTAAACTCGTAGCATTTAAGTAAAATTCCCAATTTAAAGACCCGATATGTCATCACTTCGGGTCGGTTTTAGCTCAACTCGACCCAATAAACGCCCATCCGTCTCCACTGATTGTATGGTGTTCCAGTTATGTTGCGGAGCATTACTTAGACCTGTTTTCTTTCTCTTTAGCCTTAAAACTTCTCCTTCTGTGTGGCTGTTTATCTTGACTGGACGGACCAGGAAGGTAAAAATAGCTGCCATGTTTAGCTTATAGATGCAGTTATTTTTCAAATTAAATTATGGTTGTAATTTTGCAAAATTGCTAGTATAGTGTGAGAAAGTTGAGAAGATTGGTGAAAGAACCTATGGTGTTGTTTACAAGGCTCGTGACGACATCACCAATGAGACAATAGCTTTGAAAAAGATTCGATTGGAGCAGGAAGATGAGGTGTGCCCAGTACCGCTATCAGAGAAATTTCCCTCTTGAAAGAAATGCAGCATGGTAATATTGCTCGGTATGTGTTCCACTCACATAGTCTGCAGTAGATAACGTTAACAACAAGCCATCCTGTTTCATCTTGAAACATGTTAAGAACTGATCTGGAATCAAATAGTTCATATTTTCAACACGGTCTTGCATCTACTCTTACTTTCTGTTCTGCATTTCTTTTATAATTCTTTATGCAATATGACTTCTATGATTTTTGAAAACCACAAAAATAAGTGACCTTTCGCTAGTATTTTGGCATGTGAATGCTGTACCAAATTGGCTAGGTGAGACACCTTATTGCTCTATGACCCTTTAGTTGGCTGAAAGTGATCTATGGCAGACACTTATCCAAGGCCCATGGAGCGATAAGTCATGCCATTGCTTCTCTTATCTCAGACCTTTGTGTTGGTGATAATTAACCTATTAGTCCGTGCTTTATCTTAACATAAAAGGCATGTGATTTCAGATATGATTCTGCGTTAATCATTTCATTCCTGGCATTACTCTTCCGGTTGGCGCCAATCTTCACTATAGGTTGGAAATGGTTTATACCTCAACCTATTTGTTGTATGTCAGGGAGACTTGCAGCCAAGTAGAAGTATTTCTATGCTTGGATGTTTAGTAGGTTTTCCTTTGTGGGTTTACCTGTTGGAAGTTCATGGATGCTCCTACTAGAATTTTAAGAATCAAGATTGACCATATTTACTAGTGCTCCACTTCTCACTCTTTGTCAACTCACCTAGTGGGTTAATGTCCTGGAATTTCCTAAAATTTCTAAGCCCATGGCATAGTTTTATTTTTGGCTAATCAGGATAATCTGTGAGATACTTTTGGCATTTCAATTAATGTGCACCTTTTCATTTGCTATTCCGTTTAGTGTAATTGAGGAAATTTTTGAAGTCAGCAATAATACCCATGGTGCAAATGTATGATTTTGTATCCTTACTTTTAGAGCGAGAGTTATATGGAAAGCCATTTTTCTTTTTTTCTTTTTAGGGTTAATCAAGATATTATGTGATTGATATTTGGCATTAAAATTGACATGCATCTTTTCTTTTACTAATTTGTTTAGTCTAATTGATGAAGCTTTATACAGCCTGCAATTAAGAATCTAAGTTGTAAATCTACATCATGCATTACCTGCTTCTCTTTGAGCTTCCCTCAGTAAGGAGTTTCAAGATTATTTTTTTTTTCTTCGTAAATCTGAATAGGGATGGTGTCTTATGGTAAATTGCTCTTTAGGGCTGTATATTTTCCTTTTGGCTCTTTTGGGTGTGTGATAGACCTCCAATACAGTTTACTTACTCAAGGCGTAACAAAGGCAGTAAATGTAAAGGGGCAGGGACAGACTTGGAAAAATGAGTGGATTATTGTTTTCTGTTATGTTTTGTGTTTGGGAGAGTTAGTTAGAGATGCATTGGGAAATGTGTAGTTAGTTAGAGCGTATATAGAGGAAGAGAGAGAGAGAGAGAGGGGATGAACAATTTTTCTGTGAATCAGTGAGAATTATTTTCTCTTGGGAGAGTTGGCAGGACTCTCGAATTTCCTGCCAAACACTCCAATACATCCTAATTCACAACTTCAATCTATCTGTTATCTGTCTCTATTCTATTTCAATTCCTAACAGCTGTGTTGAATTTACTGTGAGGTGTGTGAGAGTGCAAACAGCTCCTAACAATTTGGTATCAGAGCTTTTACCTGGGTATGGCGAAGAAGGGTGAAGGGAGAATGGACTCGATAGAGGAGAAAGTCCAGTTATTACAGAACGGCATCGGGGCTATCAAGGAAGAGATGACGAAGATACAACTCCTTGAACGGAGCATGGCGGCGATTCTAGATAAGTTGGAGACGCTGACGGGGGAGAAGAAGGACGGTACTCATCCCTCTGCGTCGGCGTCGTCTTCCAAACAGAAGGCATCAATGGGTGGAAACGGAGGAGGAGCGATGCCGTACTTCACCAGAGGCAGCAAAATCGATGGATCGGGAAGAGCTAAGATCAGAACCAGACGAGTTGAGATGTCGGTGTTCTAGGGCGGAGATCCCGATGAGTGGGTCTACTGCGTCGAACATTTCTTTTCGCTGAATCGCATGAGTGAGTCGGAGAAGCTGATGGCCGCGGCGGTTTCCATGGAGGGCGAGGCGTTTGCGTGGCATCAGTGGGAGGAGTCGTGGAGGCCCTTTAGATCCTGGACAGAATTAAAGGAGATGCTGCGGGAACGATTTAGAGAGAATCAGGAGGGATTATAAGAGCAATTCCTTGGGCTCTATCAAGATGGTACCGTGCGGGAATATCGTCGGCAGTTCGAGCGGTTGGTGTCGACGATGGGGGACTTACCAGAATACACCCTGGAAGGCCAGTTTATACATGGCCTGCATCCTGATATCAAGGAAGAGCTGAAAGCTTTCAGGCTAGTGGGCCTGGACCAGATCA
The DNA here is from genome assembly GCA_013180625.2 of Boswellia sacra. NCBI lineage: Eukaryota > Viridiplantae > Streptophyta > Magnoliopsida > Sapindales > Burseraceae > Boswellia > Boswellia sacra. Next base: position 164,057 of record SNVD02005153.1, read on the forward strand.
TGATGTTAGCCCAAAGGCTAGAATGCAAGAACTTGGCCTTGAGGAGTTCAAGGCCCACCAACCAATTCCATGACAGAAGGATTACCAGCAACTCCCCGCCAGTACCTCCCAAAACCACTGGCAACTACAATTATCGGACCACCACAGTGCTAGAAAAAAATAAGAATGAGACACCGTTTCGAAGGTTGACAGATGTAGAGTTACAAGCTAAAAGGGATAAGGGGTCGTGTTATCGCTGTGATGAGAAATTCTCTCCAGGTCATAGATGCCGATTCAGAGAGCTTCAAGTCATGGTGGTGCAGGAAAAAAGTGAGGATCAATTGGGGGAAGAAGACGACTCTATGGAAGTCACTGGAGGTAACAGTCCTAATCCTGAAGTTGTAAAACTCTCTATGAACTCAGTAGTGGGGCTTAGTTCTCCCAAAACAATTAAACTAAAAGGGCTGATTGGAGGGGAAGAGGTAGTAGTGTTGATAGATCCCGGTGCTACCCATAATTTTGTGTCCAGGACCTTGGTCAGGAAAATGGGATTACCTATTGATAACACTGATGCTTATGGAGTATTACTGGGAACAGGGGATCCGGTTAAGGGAGAAAGAATTTGTAAGGGAATTGCCCTGACGTTACAGGAAATTAGGATAGTGGAAGATTTCCTACCCCTGGATCTTGGGGGAACTGATCTGATGTTAGGAATGTTGTGGTTGGAGAATTTGGGAGTATCAAATTCGATTGTAAAGCTCTAACAATGGAATTTGAGGTTGATGGCAGGAGAGTTGTGTTGCAGGGGGATCCCAGCTTGTGTAAATCTCCAGTCAAACTTAAAAGTTTCGTAAAGGCAATTGCGGGGGGGTCGGGGTGGGTTGTTGGGGTGGGACAAGGAATGTTGCTATAGTTAAGTGCTATTTCCATTACTGCAGATTCAAAATCTCAAAGCAATATCGCTGCTATGGTGGCAGGCATCATTAACAAGTTCCAGACAGTGTTTGAACCACCATCTCAGTTACATCCAAGTCGGGGAAAGGACCATGCCATTATTCTTAAAGAAGGGACACAACCGATAAGTGTCAGACCATACCGCTATCCCCAAGTACAGAAAGACGAAATTGAGAGGTTGGTTCAAGAAATGTTAGCAGCTGGAATAATCCGAGAGAGTAGCAGTCCCTTCTCTAGTCCAATCTTGTTGGTAAAGAAAAAAACGGTAGTTGGAGATTCTGTGTGGACTATAGAGCTCTCAATCAAGCCACAATACCCGACAAGTACCCCATTCCAGTAATTGATGAACTCCTGGATGAATTACACGGGTCTTGTGTCTTTTCTAAGTTGGATTTGAAATCTGGGTATCATCAAATCCGGGTCAAGGCTGAAGACATCCCTAAGACAACTTTCAGAACACATGTTGGACACTATGAGTTCCTGCTAATGCCATTCGGATTAACCAATGCCCCTTCCACCTTCCAAGCCTTGATGAATGACATATTCAGGAAGCATTTGAGAAGATTTATGCTCGTTTTCTTTGATGATATTTTGGTTTACAGCAAAAGTTTGGAAGAGCACAAACAACATTTGGCAACTGTTTTGAGTATTCTGCAGGACCAGCAATTATATGCCAATTTAAAAAAATGTTTGTTTGCACAAACTCGACTGGAATATCTAGGCCACATCATTTCTGCTGAGGGAGTGGCTGTGGACTATTCTAAGATAGATGTGATACAGCAGTGGCCTTCTCTAAAGAATTTGAAGGAGTTAAGAGGATTCCTAGGGCTTACAGGATACTATAGGAAGTTTGTAAAGGGGTATGGGAGCCTAGCCTTTCCGTTAACAGAATAGCTAAAGAAAGACAGTTTCAGATGGAATGCTAGAGCTGAAGAAGCATTTGTGAAATTGAAGCATGCTATGACCACTGTTCCTGTGTTGGCACTACCCGATTTCACACAACCCTTTGTAATCGATACCGATGCTTCCGGATTGGGCATTGGGGCAGTGTTAATGCAAAGGAACAGGCCAGTGGCTTATTACAGCCACATGCTCCCTCCCAATCAAAGGTTGAAATCAGTCTATGAGAGGGAGCTGATTGCCATAGTAATGGCAGTTCAAAAGTGGCGACCGTATTTGTTAGGGAAGAAATTTATAGTAAGAACTGACCAGAGGAGTCTTAAGTACCTTTTGGAACAAAGGCTGGTGAGTACTGAGCATCAAAAGTGGCTGTCCAAATTATTGGGGTATGAGTTTGAAATACAAGATAAACCAGGTTTAGAAAATAAAACCGTTGATGCTTTTTCCAGACATCCTGAGTTTTCTGCCCTTGCGTTATCACCCTCCTTCAATTTAAATGAGATACGGAATGAGATTTCTAATAATGAAGAATTGTCCAAGCTTAAAGAGGCTGTTCTGGCAGGGGATTCTACCCATCAAAGGTACACTATGGTGCAAGGCAATCTGCTTTATAAAGGAAGGCTGGTCTTGAGCAAACAGTCAACCTTAATTCCTAAGCTACTAAAGGAATTTCATGATAGTCCCCTGGGAGGACATTCTGGTTTGCTTAAAATTGTCCAGAGAATTTCCAGGGAGTTTTATTGGCAAGGAATGAAGAAGGAGATTAAGGGTTACGTGGAGTATTGTACAGTTTGCCAACAGAATAAGTATTTAGCAGCATCACTAGCTGGTCTTCTCCAGCCTTTGCCGGTTCCTAACCAAGTTTGGGAAGATATTACTTTGGATTTTATAGAGGGGTTACCAAAATCACAAGGGTATGATTCAATACTGGTGGTAGTAGACAGATTGACTAAATATGGCCACTTTATTGCATTAAAACATCCCTTCAATGCCCAATCCGTGGCTGCCATTTTTGCCAAGGAAATTGTTAAGCTTCATGGGGTTCCACGCTCAATTATTTCTGATCGAGATCGAGTATTCCTAAGCATTTTCTGGACTGAATTGTTCAAAATGCAAGGGACAGTTCTCAAACACAGTACGGCTTACCACCCACAAACGGATGGTCAATCGGAGGTTGTTAATCACTGTCTAGAAACATACCTAAGATGCTTTGTCGCTGGTAACCCCAGCAGTGGGTAAAATGGTTGCATTGGGCTAAGTTTTGGTACAACACTACCTACCACACTTCCGCTAAATCTACCACCTTCAAATTATTGTATGGACGGGATCCTCCACCACTTGTTCGTTATGGACAAAACTCTACTGCTGTATCAACAGTAGAGGAATTATTGGAGGAGTGAGATGCAGTTATTGATGAATTGAAGCAGAATTTGAACGACGCACAAAATCGGATGAAATGGTGGGCTGATGGCAAACGGAGGGAGCTTCAATTACAAGTGGGAGACTTGGTGTATCTCAAATTGCAGCCTTATAGACAGAAAACTTTGGCCAGACGCAGGAACGAAAAACTCAGCCCCTGATATTATGGACCCTGTCTAGTGGAAGCTAGAGTGGGACAGGTTGCCTATAGATTGACACTACCAGAGGGTTCTTTAGTACACCTAGTCTTTCATGTTTCCCAGCTTCGAAAAGTGGTGGGAAATGCCCCTGTCTCACCTCTCATTCCTTCCCAACTTACTGCAGACCTGACATTGATGGTTGAACCTGAAAATGTGCTAGGTGTGTGACACAAGAAAGGAGACACAGGAAATATATTCGAGGTCCTAATCAAATGGAAATGTTTACTTGACTTTGAGGCTACTTGGGAACAGTCTGATTTAATCAAAACTCAATTTCCTAATTTTCACCTTGAGGACAAGGTGACAGTTTGGGTGGGGGGTAATGATAGACCTCTAATACAGTTTACTTACTCAAGGCGTAACAAAGGTAGTAAATGTAAAGGGGCAGGGACAGACTTGGGAAAATGAGTGGATTATTGTTTTCTATTATGTTTTGTGTTTGGGAGAGTTAGTTGGAGATGCATTGGGAAATGTGTAGTTAGTTAGAGAGTATATAGAGGAAGAGAGAGAGAGAGAGAGAGGGGATGAACAATTTTTCTGTGAATTAGTGAGAATTATTTTCTCTTGGGAGAGCTGGTAGGACTCTCGAATTTCTTGCCAAACACTCCAATACATCCTAATTCACAACTTCAATCTATCTGTTATCTGTCTCTATTCTATTTCAATTCCTAACAGCTGTGTTGAATTTACTTTGAGGTGTGTGAGAGTGCAAACAGCTCCTAACAGTGTGGTGTTTTCATACTAGTATACATTTATTGGAATGCGATTTGTATATAATTTACTTTTTCTTACCTGGGGGTTATTGGTGTCCCTGTTGAACTCTGGTTCAATTCTGTATTCTCTTATCTTGTTTAATGAGTTTTCTTCTATTTCTCATCATTGATAAGAGTGAAAACATAGAAATTTCTATCATGCCTATGATAGCGACAGAAGTTAAGATAACTTTCTATCATCCGTATTGTAGCAACAAGGTTTAAGTTTGAAATTTCACTATAGCTTTGTTGTATTATGGGTTTAAGTTTGGAATACGATATCTGTGGTATTGTATTCCAAACTTAAAACATCCTATAATGAAATTTCAGATCTGAATTTTTTGGCTGCTTGCAAAGATATATTCATATTTCCAATTGAGTAATTTTCTTTTTTGTAATTCATTATTTATTTTTTTATTTTTAACCAAAACATAATGTTAATGGACATTTGGTTACAACTTGCAGGATGTAGTGCACAGTGAGAATCATTTGTATTTGGTCTTTGAATACCTAGGCTTGAATTTGAAGAAGCACATGGATTCACGCCCAGATTTTGCAAAGGATCCACATTTAGTAAAAGTGAGAGATATTAGGTCTTTTCTTATGAATCGGATTTCAATATTATTTTCTTGGAAACTGTATATACTTGTCCATTAGAATCTTAAAATGTAATTAAAAAAAAAATCCAACTATTCTTCCAAATGCTTCTCACTGTTTTTATCTTGAACTTGGAAAAATACAAATTTGATGCTGAATGAATTATTGATTGTTCAAAATACTGAATTTAGATTTATAGTTTTCAATTTAAATACGAAAATTGGAACTAAGTCAAAATTCATTGTCCAATGCCAACTATATTTCTGCTTTCAAGTTTCATGCATTTTCCTTGAAGTTTTTACAGTATTTCCATGATACTTTGGTGATGTAAACACTACTCCGGAGTCTTTTTTTTCTTTGGTTAAACCAAAAAGAAATCTAATTAGTTATAGTATTATTGATTTGAATATCCTTGTAACTTTTAAGTTGTGCTACGTTTTTTTCACTAAATGTTGTTACTTTAATGTCCAGAGGAGGCCATGATTCCTTGAGTTTATAGTGCTTGCGTCTACCTGTCCTTTTATATTATATTTTATTTTTAATTACTCATACCATTGCCATAGGACTGTATGCACGGTGATTGATAAATCCTAACCTCACTGCACTCACTTCACACAGTTGGAATGACAGAAAATAAAAATGGATTGCAAACAAATACTTAGATTCTATTTTGAAGGAATAAACTAGGAAGAAGATAGTTCATATTTTGGATAGATAGCATGATGCTTGAGAGTCCTGCGAGCTCTCCCTAGAGATTCCAATGTCTCCCCAAATTTCCACACACACAATCTGTCCCTCCTTTCCTCTCTTTCTCCCTCTTATTTCTCTAACTAACTCCGCACTGATCCCTAGGATAGTATAACTAATTTCCCTACCCCAAAACATAACCAATAGATAATAGAAAAATGCATAACAAAAAGATAAAAGCAATTTCTCCATTCTGCCCTTAATTCTTCTTGCTCAGGTATTGCCTAGCATAGGTGAGTGTGATTGGAGGCCTACCATTACCCCCCGCCCAAGCATTTACCTTATCCTCAAGGTGAAAATCAGGAAATTATCGTTTAATCAAATCAAACTGCTCCCACGTTGCTTCAAAATTTGGTAAATCTCTCCATTTAACCAATACTTCAGTAGTTACCCCTGACCCTTCAGACTTTTGGCATACACTAAGAATAGCTTTAGGTTGAACGACCATCTCCATATTAGGACTAAGCTGAGTAGGTAATAGAGGTGAGACTGGAGTGTTGCCTATCATTTTCTTCAGCTGTGATACATGAAACACTAGGTGGACTACTGAATCAGCAAGTAGTTTTAACTTGTAAGGTTGTAGTTTGAGGTAGACCATGTCACCTTCTTGGAAATGGACGTCCCTTGGCTGCTCATCTGCCCTCATTTTCATTTGATCTTGAGCTAACTTCAGATTTTGTTTGAGTTCATCTAGGATAGCATCCTTTTCTTCTAGTAATTTGTCAACTATTGACACATTAGTGGAGGACTGACCATACTAAATCAATAGGGGAGGGTCCCTTCCATAGAGGATCTTGAAGGGGGAGGATCTAGCAGAGGTATGGTAAGTGGTGTTGTACCCGTATTCAGCCCACGGAAGCCACTATACCCACTGCTTTGGTTTTCCACCAACAAAGCATCTTAAATATGTTTCAAGACAGTGATTCACCACTTCTGATTGACCATCAGTTTGTGGGTGATAGGCTGTGCTACGTCATAATTAAGTATTCTGCATTCTAAACAGTTCAGTCCAAAATAAACTAAGAAAAACACGATCTTGATTAGTGATAATGGAACGTGGAATTCCATGAAGTCTAACAATCTCTTTAATGAAGACAGCAGCCATTGTTTGAGCACTAAAAGGATGTTTCAAAGGTAATAAATGTCCATATTTGCTTAATCTATCAACAACCACCAGTATAGTATCATACCCATCAGACTTTGGTAGCCCTTCAATGAAATCCATAGTAATATCCTCCCAAACCTGATTAGGAATTGGTATGGGTTGCAGTAAACCGGTCCGAGAAAGAGCCAAGTACTTGTTTTGTTGACAAACACCACAAGACTCGACATAGGATTTGATTTCTTTCTTCATCCCAAGCCAGTAGAACTCATTAGAAATGCGCTGAGTAGTCTTTAGCAACCCTGAGTGTCCTCTAATAGGGCTGTCATGGAATTCCTTTAGCACTTTAGGAATCAAAATTGATTTTCTGCTAAGTACTACTCTTCCCTTATGTAGCAATCTACCTTGAACCACAACATAACCAGCAGTGCTAGCCTTTCCTACCATGATTTCTTTTTTCAATTCTTTTATCTCCTCATCCTCCTTGAGTTCTCTTTCCAAGATATCACAATCAATAGAAGGTGAGAATGAGAGAGCAGTAAAATTAGGGTGCCTGGATAGTGCATCTACTGCCTTATTGTCCAAGCCAGGTTTGTATTGGATTTCAAAGTCAAATCCTAATAATTTTGCTAGCCATTTTTGATGCTCCTCACTGAGTAGTCACTGCTCTAATAAATATTTCACACTCCTCGGCTAGTTCGCACCACAAATCTCCTCCCCAAGAGATATGGCCTCCACTTTTGAACTGCTAAAACTATGGCCATCAGCTCTCTCTTATAAACTAATTTCGTTCGTTGCCTTTTCGAAAGCACGTGGTTGTAATAGCTACTAGTCTATGTCCTTGCATTAATACAACCCCAATCCCTGTTCCTGAAGCGTCCGTTTCTATACAAAAAGGTTGGGAGAAATTAGGTAATTCCAACACGGGGACTGCGGTCATCGCCCTTTTTAACTTGTTGAAGGCCTCCCTAACCTTTTTATTCCATCCAAAGGCATCTTTCTTGAGCAATTCAGTTAACGGAGAAGCTAGAGTAGCATATCTAGCAACAAACTTCTGGTAGTAACCTGTCAATCCCAAGAATCCCCTCAACTCCTTTAAATTCTTTGGAATAGGCTACTGCAGCATTGGCTGAATTTTTGAACTGTCTATTGCCACCCCATCTGCAAAAACTATGTGACCTAAATACTTCCAACTGGTCTGAGCAAACAGAAACTTAAACTTTTTTTGATTAACATACGGTTGCTGTTCTAAGAGTGTTTTCAGAACAATGGTTAGGTGCTGTAGATGATCTTCTAAATTCCTACTATATACCAGGATATTGTCAAAAAAAAAACCAACACAAATCGTCTCAAATATTTCCTAAATATGTCATTCATCAAAGCCTAAAATGTGGAAGGGCCATTAGCAAGGCCGAAAGGAATTACCAAAAATTCGTAGTGCCCATCATGTGTTTGGAAGGCTGTTTTGTGCACATCTTCAGCTTTTACTCTAATTTGGTGATACCCCGATTGGATATCCAGCTTAGAAAAAATGCACCATGCAGTTCATCCAAGAGTTCATCAATTACTGGTATTGGATGCTTATCCGGAATAGTAGCCTGATTGAGTGCTCAGTAATCCACACAAAATCGCCAACTGCCATCTTTTTTTTTACCAATAAAACGGGGCTGGAAAAAGGGTTGCTGCTCTCTCTAATTATTCTAGCCGCGAGCATCTCATGAACTAGTCTTTCAATCTCATTTTTCTGTATTTGTGGGTATCAGTAGGGGCGTACATTAACTGGCTTGCAGTCCTTGTTGAGAACAATAGCATATTCCCTTCCTCTTGGAGGAGATAAACCTGGTGGTTTGATAAACACTACCTGAAATTCCTGTAGGATGTCCTTCACTTCTTTAGGAACTACACCAGGTTCGGCATTAAGGAGAGGGCACTCAATTCTAACAATAGCCCTTGTCCCCAGCTTGGACTGCTTTCATGAAATGTTTTGATTTCACTTTGAGTTCTACACAATTCAGGATCTCCTTGAAGCACCACTGTAGCACCGTTCACTCTAAATTCCATGGTTAACTCTTTATAGTTGAACTTGATATCCCCCAAGATTTGAAGCCATAACATTCCTAGCACTATGTCAGACCCTCCTAAGTCCAAAGGTAGAAAATCCTCCACCAATTCCACCCCTTGCATCGACAGGACCACCCCCTTACATACTCCTGCTCCCTTAATAGGAGCACCTGTACCCAACAGTACCCCCATATTTCTCTGTTTTATCCACTGGCAGTTGAATTTTTTGTACCAAAGTCTGCGAAATGAAATTGTGTGTAGCCCTTGGGTCAATGAGGACAACCACTCCTCTCCTTGAATAACCCCTTTCAATTTAATGGTTTTTGGAGACATAAGGCCTAAAACTGAATTCGTTGAAAGTTCGACCACTCCTGGATCAGCCTAAGGTCGTCCCCTATCTTCAGTGTTACTGCTCCCTTCTTCCAGAAACTGCTCTTCTTTTTCTTGTACCACCAGCATTTGGAGTTCCTTTAACCTGCATCGATGTCCAGGTGAGAACTTTTCATCGCAACGGTAACAGAGGCCCTTTTCTCTCTTCCTCTGTAACTCTGCGTCTGATAAATGTTTAAAAGCATGCTCCTGGTTTGCATTTGAATGAAGTCTAACGGTAGAGGCTGTGGAATTTGTTGGGCTTTGGGTTTTTTATAGAGCAAGCTGGATGCATAGTTATTCCCCGTCCAACATTAAAACCAGTCCCAAATTTATGTTATTTAAGGGCTAGATTTCTGTCTTCTATCCGCTGGGCCACCTCCATCATTCAGCCCAGCCCATGGGGTTGTAGCAATCGAATCTCAGCCCTCACCTCTGGTTTCAGTCCGTTGACGAAGGTCCCCTCTAGAATCTTCTCTGAAATGTTCTGGAGCGACGCAGCCATCGCCTTGAAATGTCGGCAGAATTCTTGTACTGTTTCGACCTGTTTCAACGCTACAAATTGTTCGAAATTTGTTCCCTCCTACGACGATCGGAACCGAATCAGTAGGAGTGCCTTCATCTCCTACCAGCTGCGAAATGGACGTCGGCGATGTTCCCATTGGAACCATGCCAGTGCCTCCCCGTCTAAGCACACCATGATAGCCTCGATTTTCTCTGCCTCACTCGAAGGGTTCAAGGAGAAATATCGCTCAACTCTACAATCCCATCCATCTAGGTCGCTGTCGTCAAGCACTGGCATCTCTAACCTTCGAGGCCAGACTTCGCTGCGCCTCTCAGAGCCCTGATGGATCTCGCCTCCTTTGCGGCCACCTGGGTTGCTCCTGTTTGAGTTCTCGTGAGGAGGAGGAGTTGCCGTAGGCGATGACTCTCCCAGTTTTTGGAGCAACTAGTTCCAGTTTCTCTAAAACTGCGGCAAAATTTTTTTCCAAGGCTGGAAGCCTTTGTCAGTCTGATTTGATAGATTCCATTTCTTTCTTTAGTTCATCCTAGATCACCTCCATTCTCTCCTCTATAGAGTCCAGCCTAGAGGTGGTTGTGCTTTTTCTGGCCATTTCAAGCCTCGCTCTTATACCAAAATGATAAATCCTAACCTCACTGCACTCACTTCACACAGTTGGAATGACAGAAAATAAAATGGATTGCAAACAAATACTTAGATTCTGTTTTGAAGGAACAAATTAGGAAGAAGATAGTTCATATTTTGGATAGATAGCAGGATGTTTGAGAGTCCGGCGAGCTCTCCCTAGAGATTCCAATGTCCCCCCCTTCCTCTCTTTCTCCCTCTCTAACTAACTCCGCACCAGTCCCTAGGACAGTATAACTAATTTCCCTACCCCAAAACATAACCAACAGATAACAGAAATATAAAAGCAATTTCTCCATTCTGCCCTTAATCTATTCTGCCCTTAATTCTTCTTGCTCAAGTATCGCCGAGTATAGGTGAGTCTGATTAGAGGCCTATCAGTGGCACTCATTTCTGTTCTTTTAATTACATTCCAGATGTATTACTCTGGTTAGAAACCCTTGATCTTACACTTGCCTCACATTGATGGATGTTCACTGATCTTGCTTAGTAAAATAAATTGACATCGTTTATGTTACAATCATACTGATTATTTCTCATTCTTCAGACATTTCTATATCAAATTCTGCGTGGCATTGCTTGCTGTCAGTCTCATAGGGTTCTTCATCGAGATCTGAAACCACAAAATTTGCTGATAGATCACTGAACTAATGCACTAAAGCTTGCAGATTTTGGACTGGCCAGAGCATTTGGCATTCCTATTAGGACATTCACTCATGAGGTATTAATGAGCCTCACTTTAAGTTTTTTCTGTAACCACATCTTTATCCTGTATTTCAGCAGGTCTGATTTTTGTCATTTTGACTTAATGCTATAAAATTTTGCAAGCCCGGAGAGAGAGATGTATGAGCAGCAGCTGTTGCGACCAAAAACATTAAGCCTGTTGCTTTAGTTTTTCTATTTGGAGTGGGGTCAGGGAAGTGAGTTGCTAGGTACTGGTATGCCTAATTCTATTATTTCTAAATGTCTTAAGAAAGAGTGTGCGAGAGAACAAAGGAAGAGAGGTACTAGTTGAGAGAGAGTGAGAGAGAGATGAGTTGCAGCTGTTGAGACTGACTAAGAGGAAGCCTGTTATTTTCTTGGGGTGTGGAAAGGGTAAGGAGGATAATGAGTAGTCAATTCTTGATACACCCAATTTTTTTAGTTTTAATGCATGTCATATCAGCAAAGCTTCATGATTAAATTTTCTTTTCACCCCATAGCATTCCTAGGTTCATAATCTTAATCGGTTATCTCTAGGTTGTGACATTGTGGTACAGAGCGCCTGAAATACTTCTAGGATCCCGCCATTACTCTACTCCAGTTGATGTTTGGTCAGTGGGATGTATATTCGCTGAGATGATGAACCAGAGGCCGTTATTTCCTGGAGACTCTGAGATTGATGAATTATTCAAGATCTTCAGGTTTATAGTTTCTCACCTTTATTTGGGTTCATTCAATTTTGTGTAAGAAACAGTATATTTGGTGCATCTAGAAAAGGTCGAGCCAGGCATTATGTTAATACTTTATTTTATCATTGATAATATTCAACATATACTAAAAAAGGTGCATATGTTTTTTTTGCTTATCAAGGAACTGCAAGATGTGAATATAATACTTGCTTGCAATTCCTAAAATCCATGAAAAAAGTAATATATTCTATATCACTCTCAAAAATTGAGATATTTTGGATAGATGAAAATGTGTTCTATAACTATTTCTATAAGAACCATCTGAAACTAAATGTAACATATTCTCTGTGACACCAAATTTTCACCAGAAGTCTTCTACAAACTATAGAAATAAAGTTAGGTGCACACTGAAATGGTACATCCTTCGCCTCTCCACTTCTCTCTTTAGAAGCTGAAGAAGACCCTCTATCTAGGGAGCAGGTCCCTGTTTTTGAAGCGGATGAAGGTTGACTTCCACACTTTGAATTAGTCTTTCCACACCTAAATGAATTATTTGGATGAAGTGGTCTCTAAGAAATTGTGATTTTGATTGGTCTATTCTTGATATGCTCAATAACTTATGTTGATGGTTAGAATTGTTGAACCATAAAGAATAAATAAAACGACTATCTATATTAAATAGGATTTGGAAGTATAAGAATCAAGTACTCGTAAAAAAATTGGAGCTTTCTAAGTGACAATGATAGTGGAAGTTCTTATAAAAAAACATGGCAGTAGAATGTATGTATATCTCATCTACAATGAGGGAAATGTAGAAACCCATGCTCTTCACTCTATCTAGAGGTATCAAGTGAGCTTTGCTACTTTATATTCATCTTCTTCTAGTTTAGTTCTGACACAATAAAAAGAGGAAACTCCCTCGTTGTTTGTGGCTTTTTTTAATTTACTTTTTTTTAGTACTAACAAACATTTTCGTTATGTTGAAGAGTCTTGGGAACCCCAAATGAGGACAGCTGGCCTGGGGTGACTTCTTTACCTGATTTCAAATCTGCCTATCGCAAGTGGCCTCCTGAAGTAATTGGCTATTATGATGTTTGATTATCACTCTCTGTATATATATATATTAAGGCAAGAAAGGTGGAGACTATATGATATTTTAATGGGTGTAGAGAATTGTGATTTAGCAACATTAATTGCTATATTTTAACTATTATTCTTAATCATTAGATTTATTGGAATTAATGTTTGAGAATTTATTTGTGGGTTTAAATTAAACAATGTAAGTTTAGGGTGTGTTCTTTTATGAATCAAGTATTTTTGTTTTCAATTGAATTTAGGAATATGTGGTTGATTTTGAATTATTTTAAATTTTGAAAAGAATATGTGGTTGAGATTGAATGTAAATTGCATTGGAAAATGTGCAGCATAGAAAACAGGATTTGGATTCATAAAAGAACAGAGTGTAACTATCTGCATCATGTTTTTGATAGACCTCTCTTTAGATTCACATATGTTAGGCGACATAGCAGGCAGTAAAGCATTGTAGAAATAGGGGCAAATTGGTGAAGCTGGGTTAGTTAGCAGGGAATGATGACTTCCTTTTATTTTTTCTGTTATATCATTTTTGTTGTTTTGTGCTGAGCTGTTAGGCTGAGCTGGTGAAGTTAGTTAGAGTATAAATAAAAAGGGAAAGAGAGAGAAAGGGGATAGAGAGAGAAATCTTAACAAACTTTTGAAAGGAGAGGAAATCTCTTGGAGAGAGGCAGGGCTCTCGAACCGCCTGCCAAACAGCTACATATACAACCTAATTTTCTTTAATCTACATACTATCAGCTCTAATTTTCATTTCTAAATTTCTAAATTCTGTCTAAGATTCAGTGTGTGTGAGTGAAAAAAAACAGAATCATACCAATTTGGTATCAGAGCATCGAGATCTTGAGATGGCTAAGAAGGGAGAAGCAAGAATGGATGTGATTGAGGAAAAACTTACTCAGTTTCAGGGAGATATTGGAGTTGTCATGGAGCGGATGACTAAGGTTCAATTGCTTGAACAAAATCTGGCGACTGTGCTAGAGAAGCTGGAATCGATGGCGGAGAAGTTTGAGAGTAAGCCAGAAAGGACTTCTGAAATGAAAGACAGGAGTGCGAGGCTCGCGTCGGGGAGTGCTGGCGAGGGATCATCAGCTCCTCCTCCAGGGTCGGGGGTTTTAACGACGGCGAAAATCACAGAGTAGATTTTCGACCACCACGTCGGCTGGAGATGCCGATATTTGACAGCGTGGATCCCGATGGATGGATTTTTAGAGCCGAGAGGTACTTTTCGCTGAATCGCTTGACTCCGATAGAGAAGATAGAGGCAGCGGCGGTGTGTTTCGAAGGTGAAGCACTGTCGTGGTTCCATTGGGAAGACTGCCGCCGACCGATGAGGAGTTAGGACGAGATGAAAGGTCTGATGTTGGATCGGTTCGGGTCTTCGCATGAGGGGTCGAGCTATGAAAAGCTTCTGACGTTGAGACAGATCAGTATTGTCCGAGAGTACCAGCGCCAGTTTGAAGCGTTGGCGTCGACTCTGCACGATGTCTCCAAAAACGTCCTGGAGGGAGGCTATATTAATGGGCTCAAACCTGAGATACGGGCCGAGTTGAGACTGTTACAGCCGAGTGGGCTGGCCCGATTGATGGAATTGGCCCAGAGAATGGAGGAAAGAAATCTGATGCTGAGTAAATCCAGAACTGGAATGGGCAGTATATCAGGAAAAGGAACGTATACACATTCTGGCACCAGTCTAAAGACACAGAACAATTTACCCCCAGCATCCAGCTGGGCAGTGACCAAGAAACCACTTCATAATCCTGGAGCTTCATTCAAGAGACTCACAGATGCAGAGTTGCAGGAGAAGAGGGAAAAGGGCCTATGCTACAGGTGTGAAGAGAAATTTTCTCCGGGTCACAGATGTCGGTTTAGAGAACTCCAAGTGTTAGTGATCCAAGAAGTGGAGGATCATCAGCTTGAAGCAGAGGCTGTTGCTGCTGAGGATAACCAGGAAAAATCAGTGGAAACATATGTGGTGGAGCTCTCCATGAATTCTGTCGTGGGACTCACTACCCCTAAAACAATTAAATTGAAGGGGACAATCAGAGATGAAGAAGTCATTGTGCTGATTGATCTTGGAGCTACTCACAATTTCATTTCACAGGCCTTGGTGAGTAAATTAAATTTACCAGTTGATGACACAGAAAAATATGGAGTTCTTTTGGGGACAGGGGACCCTATCAAAGGGGCTGGTGTTTGTAAGGGAATAACTCTGTCAGTGCAGGGAGTAGAAGTAGTAGAGGATTTCCTACCCTTGAGCCTTGGGGGGTCTGACGTAGTGTTAGGGATGATGTGGCTGCAAACTTTGGGAATTATAAAATTAAATTGTAAGGAATTGACCATGGAGTTTAAGGTTAATGGTACTGCGGTGGTTCTTCAAGGGGATCCTAGTCTTAGTCGAACTCAGGTGAAATTCAAGAATATTATGAAGGCAGTACAAAGTGGTGGGCAGGGAATATTGTTGGAATTGAGTGCTCTTTCAGTGACACAAGGCCCTGTCTCCGGTGTAGTTCCTAAGGCAGTGGAGAATATTCTCAATGAATTTCAGGATGTTTTTTCCATGCCTCCTGGCTTACCACCTCCTAGAGGAAAGGAACATGCTATTGTCCTTAGAGAGGGATGCAAACCGATTAGTGTCCGACCCTATAGATATCCACAGATACAGAAGGATGAGATTGAAAAACTGGTACAAGAAATGCTTGCAGCAGGGATAATTAGAGCCAGCAGTAGCCCTTTTTCTAGCCCGATATTACTTGTTAAGAAAAAGGATAGTAGCTGGAGGTTCTGTGTGGACTATAGAGCACTAAATCAAGCCACTGTCCTAGACAAATACCCAATTCCCGTGATTGACGAACTCTTGGATGAATTACATGGGGCTTGTGTATTCTCTAAACTGGATCTCAAATCAGGTTATCATCAAAGACGGGTTAAGCCTGAAGATGTTTACAAAACAGCATTTAGAACACATGATGGGCACTACGAATTTCTGGTGATGCCCTTTGGCCTCACAAATGCTCCTTCGACATTTCAGGCATTGATGAATGATATATTCCGGAAATACCTACGAAAATTTGTTCTAGTTTTCTTTGATGATATCTTGGTATACAACAGTAACATGAAGGATCACGTACAGCATTTGTCGGCTGTTTTGAAAATTCTGGTTGATCAGCAACTGTTTGCTAATCAGAAGAAATGCTTGTTTGCTCAAAGCAGCTTAGAATATCTAGGCCATGTGATTTCCAAGGATGGGGTTGCTGTTGATAATTCTAAAATTAAAATAATGGTGCAGTGGCCTGTCCCTAAAAACTTGAAAGAATTGCGGGGCTTCTTGGGGTTGACTGGGTATTACAGGAAGTTTGTGTCAGGGTATGGGACTTTGGCTGCTTCGTTAACAGAATAACTCAGGAAAGATGGTTTTAATTGGAATGAAAGGGCCAATGAAGCTTTTAACAAGCTGAAATTGGCTATGACTAAGTTCCTGTGCTAGCTTTACCAAATTTCTCAGAACCTTTTTGTATTGAATCTGATGCTTCTGGAGTAGGAATTGGTGCAGTATTGACTCAAAGGAACAGACCAGTAGCTTATTTTAGCCATAAGCTCCCTCCAAGTCAGAGGCTCAAGTCAGTCTATGAAAGAGAACTGATTGCAATTGTATTGGCAATCCAAAAGTGGCGGCCATACCTCCTAGGCAGAAGATTTGTGGTTTGAACTGATCAAAGAAGTCTGAAATACCTCTTGGAACAGTGGCTGGTTAGTGTGGAACATCAAAAATGGCTGATCAAACTATTGGGATTCGACTTTGAAATTCAGTACAAACCTGGCTTGGAAAATAAGGCAGCAGATGCCTTGTCCAGGCATCCTGAATTTACTGCCCTGTCGCTTTCACCAGCCTTTAATTTTGACAATCTAGACAAGGAACTCGAAGAGGATGCAGAATTGAGGGATTTGAAGGCTGCCTTACTAGCTGGAACCACTAACCAGGAGGGATATGCAGTGGTTCAAGGGAGGTTACTATATAAGGGGAGGATTGTTTTAAGTAAGAAGTCTCCTATGATTCCTAAACTACTTAAAGAGTTCCATGACAGCCCTGTAGGAGGACATTCGGGGTTACTTAAGACTACTCAGCGATTTTCTAGGGAATTCTATTGGACAGGCATGAAGAGGGAAATCAAGGCCTATGTTGAATCATGCAGTGTTTGTCAACAAAATAAATATTTAGCTCTCTCACCAGCTGGTCTCCTCCAACCCCTACCAATTCCCAATCAAGTTTGAGAAGATCTCTCCATGGATTTCATTGAAGGTTTACCAAAATCGGAAGGATATGACACTATACTGATGGTGGTGGACAGGTTGAGCAAATATGGGCATTTCTTGCCCTTAAGACATTCTTTCAATGCCCAAACTGTAGCTAACCTATTCACTAAACAAATTGTTAAACTCCATGGAATCCTACGTTCCATTATTACAGATAGAGATCGAATCTTTCTCAGCTTATTTTGGACTGAAATATTTAAGTTGCAGGACACTCAGCTTAAACGGAGTACAGCCTACCATCCTCAAACTGATGGACAATCGGAGGTGGTGAACCGTTGCCTAGAAACATACGTAAGATGCTTTGTGGCTGGGAAACCTAAACAGTGGGCTAAATGGTTGCATTGGGCTGAATATTGGTATAATACTACTTACCATACCTCAACCAAGACTTCTCCTTTCAGGATCCTCTATGGAAGGGATCCTCCCCCATTGGTTCGATATAGGCAGTCCTCCACTTTAGTTGCATCAGTAGAGCATTTACTTGAAGAAAGGGATGCTGTGCTGGATGAGTTAAAGGAGAATTTACAAGCAGCTCAAAACAGAATGAAAGAGTTAGCAGATGGAAGGCGACGTGATGTTCAATTCCAAGAAAGGGATCTAGTTTATCTTAAACTACAGCCCTATAGACAACAATCTTTGGCTAGAAGAAGAAATGAGAAGCTGAGTTTAAGGTACTATGGACCTTTTCCAGTAGAGAAAAGGATTGGACAGGTGGCTTATAAACTACAATTACCAGAAGGATCAGCTGTGCACCCTGTTTTCCATGTCTCTCAACTTAAGAAAATGGTGGGGAATACTCCTGTCTCATCTCTTCTTCCCAACCAGTTGAGTTCTACCATGGAATTGGTGCTGGAACCTGAGGATGTTCTGAATATACGCCACAAATCAGACAGCTCTGGAGCTATTAGTGAAGTTTTTATTAATTGGAAAGATCTACCTGATTTTGAGGCTACTTGGGAGCAGTTTGAGTTGGTTAGCCAGCAATTTCCTCACTTTCACCTTGAGAACAAGGTGCATGCTTGGGTGGGGGGTAATGATAGACCTCCCATTAGATTCACATATGCTGGGCGACATAGCAGGCAGTAAAGCATTGTAGAAATAGGGGCAGATTGGTGAAGCTGGGTTAGTTAGCAGGGAATGATGACTTCCTTTTATTTTTTCTGTTATGTCATTTTTGTTGTTTTGTGCTGAGCTGTTAGGCTGAGCTGGTGAAGTTAGTTAGAGTATAAATAAAAAGGGAAAGAGAGAGAAAGGGGATATAGAGAGAAATCTTAACAAACTTTTGAAAGGAGAGGAAATCTCTTGGAGAGAGGCAGGGCTCTCGAACCGCCTGCCAAACAGCTACATATACAGTCTAATTTTCTTTAATCTACATACTATCAGCTCTAATTTTCATTTCTAAATTTCTAAATTCTGTCTAAGATTCAGTGTGTGAGTGAAAAAAAAAAGAATCATACCAGTTTTAAACTTTACGCAATGCCCCCTTTACTTGCAGGATTTGGCAACTATTGTTCCCAATCTTGAACCAACTGGCTTTGATCTTCTTTCTGTAAGTTTTGATTTGATATATTTACAAGATAATACCTACTTCTTAGCAACTTGATAGTGCCAACTTTGTCATATATGATGTTAAGATGAGTATCCTTGGAGTCTTTCTACTGCCTTGAGAAATTCATTTTTTACTTGAAGTACCTTTGTTGTAGACCTTGTAAGTCGTAGCCAATAAAGCTTTAAAGTTTTTCAGTGACCAACTTTCACTAGTTGGTAGGTCTCATGGGATGTGCCTGAAAGCTAACACCAAAATTATCACCATCTGTTAGAGCATTTTTTCTTCAGACATTCTAGAATCTTGATTAGATGAGCCTGAGCACACATGATCTTTGGATCCTGTCTGCTTTTATATATTAAATTTTAAATCATCATCATCTGTTAAAGATGGCTTACATTCTTTTCTTTCTGAATTTAAGGCCATACAATACCATTTTAGACTTCTGTGGGATTGAGCACATCCACCATTTTAGGCATTCACTGACATCATTTACTTATAGAGTTTATATCATGTTCCAGAAAATGCTTTGCATGGATCTCTGCAGAAGAATTACTGCTAGAAGTGCTTTAGAGCATGGATACTTCCAGGACATTGAATTTGTTCCCTAGTACCAGTTCTATCTGCTGCCAGAGAAAAGTGTGTCTATTGTTTTGTAGTATTCTGTTGGTTTTGGTTGCTTAAGAAATATATATGTTTGCCCTAACATTCCAATATTCTTTCCTTTCAACTTTCATGGACTAAAATCGATATTAGATTCAATCACTTTTTGGGGTAATTTGATGCATTATCATGTATCTAAATCTATTTAGTCTCATACATACTACGAGATATCCTTCGGTTGCAATTTTTCTTTCTTATGCCGAGTGCGTTGTAATGGAGAATGATATATACTAGGTTTTATATCTCTTCTGGAATGAATTGCTTATGCTTGCTTTGAGTGTCAAATTTCTTTTTATGATAAATCTTCAAGTGAAAAAAGGCTTTTCTCTAGTATGGTTTCTTTTGAGACGAAAGCTTCTAACAAATATGGATCTTTTAGCAAATTCATTACAACAAATAGCATGCTTCGTCAATGTTTATGCTGTAAGTCATCATAATCCTAATTACTTTTTACTTTTAGTATTTCTTTGACATATTGTTTCAGTAAAAAGACTCGGTAAGTTCCTATTTTATACCAAAACAATGCATATTTATTAATAATGATACTCGTTTCCAATTTTATTTTAAATAATATATATTTTATTAATGTTTGTTAAGTAGATTGTTTAATGGTGTAATAAATGACGTTGTAGTTTTAAATTTACTTCATGACATTTGGGATACAAGATTCTGAGATAAATTTGGGGATAGTGTATTACTACTTGCATATTTATTAAGGTTTTATTTATTTTCATGTTAGTGTGAAGTTTATGGTTATATTTTTCTCCTTTATTTCCAAAACTCAACATTTATTTCTCGTGATTGTGATTTGTCTCAATATTTACTTATTTTTTTGGAGATATAGTTTAAGTGATCAAATGAGTACAGAAAATGCCTTTATAAAATAAGTTTATTATTGATTCTATCAACGCTTCATACCCTTTTTAATATCATATCCACTTTCTTAGCTTTCATCGATTTTTATTTAATGCTAAACCTATTTTGTGACCATTTGAGTTGTAAAACACGATATGACAAATTTATTTATTTATTAAGGTTCGTTTAAGATTCCTATAATTTAAGATATAATCAATTGTGTGAAGAAGAATTAATCATTTCGTAGAAGTTGTGTGGTTTTTGGTGAACGTTGTTTCAAATTCTTGTGATTTTTCAAGGCAATTTATGGATGTTGAGTTAAATATAAAAACCAAAACTGTCGCAGTTTTATTTTGTATATTAAGTTTATAATATTAACAATTCTTTACTAGTTTTAATATACATTAAAAAAATAAGTTATAAAATTTAATTAAAAAATACTTTTGATCAGTCGTAAAAGCGTAGTTGATAACACCATAACATTTAAAATATCCACATAAGATAATTTACTAAAAAACAGCGAAGAAACATATCGCTGAAATTGCAGCTCCCTTGATTTCTGGCCGAGCATGAGAGTTGAGACAAGCTTGAGTTGTTGGCTAAACCAATGGGCCTGCACTGATCATTCTAATATTAGGATTCGGGAGTGTCATCGGGTGCACTCCAATATCAGTCACCAATAATATTGGAAATTACTGCAATAAAGTTACTGCATTGATATAATTTTTTTTTGAAAAGTTACTTAGTAATATAAATCCAAAAAAAAATTAAAATGTACAAAAATCCGAGGGGCATACCCCAAGATTACAAGAAGGACGTAAAGTCCAAACACACAATCCAACAAAAGATCAAAAAATATAGACCACAAGCGGCCTAAAACAAAGTAAAAAGGCCATAAACGGCCTTAACAACATAAATGATAAATGGCCACAAAAGGTTTAAATCATAAAAATACAAGAGCTTCAGCCGTTCTTGTTTTTCTTCTTCTTACCCTTCTTTACCGGGGTAGCTGGGGTGTCCGTATGAGTATGATCAATCCTATCAGATTGGTCCTCATCACTCAGCCTATTCAAAGGCTCAAAACGGGAGGAAGAAGTCTCAAGAGGTTGTCCTGTGTTTATCCGCCCTGACGAAACAGATGCCTCGCGATTGGTTGAATAATGGATAGTACCCAAAAGCTTACCTTGGTCGGTCGCAAAAGGAGATAGAGAGTCAGATTCTGAGACTGACTCTGTGCTCAAAACTGTAGCAGCCTTAGGAGGCACAACTTGCACTAAAGAATCTGCTGAAATAGCAACAGCTTTGGAACTCTCAGCGACATCAGTCGCAACCTTACCCAAATTCAAGGGGGCACCATCAGAAGGGGTGCTATCAGAGGTGCTAGCCTCAATCTTATCCTGGACTGGAGTCTTTGTCGGTTCCGGACAACGGTGACCAAACCTGCGACATTTGGAGCAATGTTTTGGAATCCACTCATATTCGACTTCAAATTGGATGGGCTCAGGAGAGAGTTTGCACTTGAACTCAAAGTTCTGGATCGGAGGGCGCTTTGCATCAAGAAGAACACATACCCTCGCATACTCCAATCTGGAAAGATCGGAAGTCATCTTGTCACAAGACATAGGTTGTCCAACCATACTGGAAACAATGCTAAGACCTTTGGTTGTCCACAAAGGGAAAGGCAGGCCATATAATTGGATCCAAACAGGAATATACCTCAATTGATTTGCATTAAAATCTAAATACGGGTTCCAAGGTTGTAAGATAATTGTTTTACCTCCGAACATCCAAGGACCGCGAGCAATTATGTTATGAACCTCTTCCTCCGTTTGGAAGCGGAAGATGAGAAACCCCTTGTTTGTAGAACGGACGTCCTCCAAGCCGCTGGATTTCCATGCACGCATGGTCAACAAGCGAGCAGCATGAAAAGGCATCACATATCCCGGAAATAAACCAACAAGACATCTACGCCATTCGGCCACATTTTCATTAACGATCTCATCCGGGATCTCAAGCACTGTACCCGGTTTCTTGGGAGTAATCCCTAGCAGTTTGCATCGATTACTCGAATCGGTAATCTTAACTTTGTCGGCCCAATTAGTCTTATGCGAATCCATTGACCAAACCACAAGGAATCAGGAAATCGACCAACAAGCAAAGATGCATGAAATAACCTGAAGAACAAACTGGTCGGGGCTGATGAACAGTGTCTCCGGTAAGTAAATAGTAACCACCGCAATGAACAGTAATATCCGAATTAAGAAGCAGCGATTTGAGGGGTTTTTCGTTGGAATCAGATGACGGCCAAGAAGGAAAAGTTGGTCAGTGTTGCCCGATCTACTAGATGGTGGCTAAGGTGAGATACAACTCGCCGTTTTTCGGCGAGATTGGACGGTGAATAGTAAATCCGAAACTTTGAGGCCTTGAACGGAGGTGTTGCGGCGCGAATCTGGTGGTGCTGATGAAGGGAAACTTGTAGAACGTTGCCTGATCTACAAGAATTTGATGGAGGTGAGATGCCACTCGCCGATGACAGGTGGCAGGCTGCGGTGAATAGTGAAAATCCGAAACTTTGTGGCCCTGAACGGAGGTGTTGCGGCGTGAATCTGGTGGTGCTGATGAAGGAAAAGTTGTAGATCGAGCCAAGGCCAACACGATGGTGATGGTGGTGTCGTTTCACTCGCCGGTTGGCAGCGGATGAATAGTAAATCCGAACACTGTTTTCGACGGTTTTGATCGCCTTCCGGTCGGAATCTGAAGAGGGTCAAGAAGGAAAGTTTCCTCAGGATATTCTAATCTACAACATATGTAAATCTCAAAGACTGATTCGCCAAACGAGCGGAGTAAACAGTAACTCCGGCGGCCCTAGTTGAGAGAAAATTTTCTCCCTCCCGCCCCTAAACCCTAAACCCTCCCTAAACCCCTTAATATAATAATTATAAGAAAAGTATAAAATCATAAATAAATATATTAAATTATAAATAAGTAAATAAAAGTTATAAAACAATGAACGAATGAGTGAAAAAAAAAAATTGTATTTATAATTTTTATTTAATTATTATAATTATATAATTTTTATATATTTATTTGTGATTTTTTACGTACTTTTTATGATTACTATACGGATATTATCAAATATCAGTTGTATCACAACAAAACCCAGTGTTCTATCAACTGTCTTCCACGGTGTGCATTGATGAGCCTAAGAAGGCACTGGGTGGGCCTGGGCCCCCCTAAAATGTGAAAAACTCTTTGTATCTGAAAGCAGCGAGATAAAATAGCAAAGTGTAAGAGAGAGTAGAATGATCGTCTGTGGAGTAAGGCCACCGCTTCCGGTTGGAATGGGCTTGTTAAGGCATCATCAGAGTCAGAGAAAGCGGCTTAAAGTTGTCAATTGCACTACCAGAACCAGCAGCTGTATTACTATTAATGGAGACTTGTTGGAGGTTAATGAGATAAGAAAGAGATGCAAAGAATGGAAATGGAAGGGCAAGTACTCCATTAATTACTTGGTTTCTTCAAATCCAAACTCACAATCAACTTCTTCGTTGCTTCTTGTTCATGGCTTTGGTGCCTCCATTCCCCACTGGCGCAGGTTTCTCTTCTAATCTTCTCACGTTTTGCACCATCCACACGTTTCGTTATCCGGATATCCATTACTCAACAGCACCCACATATCAATTTGCAAGTGCAAAATTATAACTTTGCAAGTGAATCGCTTGTTTCAGGAACATTGGCACGCTAGAGAAGGACTATACCGTCTATGCCATTGACCTTCTTGGCTTTGGTGCTTCAGATAAGCCTGCAGGTTTTTCATATACTATGGAGACATGGGCGCAGGTAGTTTTAAAACTCAACCAATCCTGTAGCAATAAAACTTTCCCTGCTAACCTGAAATCCACTTGCATGCAGTTAATACTGGATTTCTTGGCTGAAGTTGTTGAGAAGCCAACTGTGCTCATAGGGAACTCTGTTGGGAGCCTCGCTTGTGTGATTGCTGCCTCTGCCTCAGGTATGTTTACTACCTCATGTAAACATATTTTTGTTTTGCTTGCGATGCCTAATTAGCCCTTTTGCCATCTGGGTGGGTTCTCTTCTCCTACAAGAATCCAGACGAAATCTTATAAGAGGGCTTGTGCTATTGAATTGTGCTGGCGGTATGAACAATAAGGCAATTGTTGATGATTGGAGGATCAAGCTGTTATTACCTTTGCTTTGGTTCCTCGATTTTTTGTTGAAGCAAAGGGTGATTGCTTCAGCCATTTTTGAGCGTGTGAAACAAAGGTGTTGCGTACTATCCACCGATCATTGCATTTGCCTCTAAAATTTCGAAGTGAATGCAATTTTTCTCCTTTTTTTTTTTTTAAAATGTATTGCTGCTGCAGAGAAACTCTGAGGAATATTTTACTGTCCATCTATGCAAATAAGGAATCTGTGGATGATGAACTTGTCGAGGTTTGTATTAATGTTGTCTACTTCCATTTAATCTCTCAGAATTCATGTATTTATCTGAACCTTTTGCAGATCATTAGAGAGCCAGCAAATGATGAAGGGGCACTTGATGCATTTATCTCAATTGTGACAGGGCCACCAGGGCCAAACCCTGTGCAGTTGATGCCCTCAATCTCCTTACCTGTTCTAGTTTTATGGGGTGATGAGGACCCATTCACTCCCCTTGATGGTCCTGTTGGTAAATACTTTTCGTCTTTGCCCTCTCAAAAACCAAATGTAAGGCTATTTGTGTTGGAAGGAGTAGGGCATTGTCCCCATGATGACAGACCTGACTTGGTCCATGAAAAGCTGCTACCTTGGTTAGCTCTTTTTCCTGCTTCACCAGACATATCTCATGGCTGACGACTTTAGTTTCTCATTTTTTGATTGATGTCTGCAACTTGTGAAGAAGTTTCAGTTGTTGTAAAAACAATTCTGTGTACTTGTAAAGAAGTTTTATCTTTTGGCAAAAATGACCTCTTGTGGTCAGTCATTACTTGAAGCATTTGGTTCATTTTGGAGAATTTTCAATCATTGTGTTTGATTACTAATGTTTGACATAAATATAAAAAAACTCACTGTCTTGGAATTTCACCAAAAAAGCTCTCGTTGTCAGACGAATTATACTATAAACTTTAGTCTATTGAATTGGTTAAAACTGTTCTGATTATTATAGGATTATGATTTGGTATGGTTTCTTCTGAGGAATGACAAGGGCTTCTGATGAAATTCCAGATCATTGGGACCATGTGTAACATTGAGGTATTATGAAGAAAGGAAAAGAAAAGAATAGAATGCAATGCCAATGAATGTGGTTCATGGTGATGACCAGAGAAAAGGAAGAGCGTCGTTGTTGGTAAATGTGAAGTGATGAATATGATTAGGGATAATTGTGATAATACTTAAATTTGACATTTCATTCTAAATTGTGGCAAAATTCTAATTATTATTTTTTATTTTCATTGTTTAATCAAATTTGACCTTAAGCGATAGAAATACTATTTTAGATTTGCTACTCGGTTCTGAAATAGTTGTTAGTATCGCTAGCGAGCATTGCTCATCTGCTTGATACTTAGGCGAGTGGCAGGCATTAACACAGTGCGTATCAATCAATTTGATGTCTTCTATGGCTAGTGCTCATTAGGCTGATACTTAATATATCTAAAGATTTCGTTCAATAGTTTTGATGAATGTTGTCTATCAATGCATGTAACCACTAATAAGTCTATTCATTCATCTTTATAATAAAGTTGGACTTATAATATTTATATAACATAAACTTTATAACATGACGCGATAATTTAAGTGATAAAATCCTATTAGAGATGTAACTTTCCTTATCCACTTTTTTTTTTTCGGTGAATTTTTGTTATACAGAATATCATAATATATTATAAAATTTATGTAATATTAATATTTGAAGTTTAGTATTGCTCTTATCTTTATATATATAATTGCGAAAAAGCAAGTTATTTATCAAAGCTAAAAATAAAATCGAGTTGGGTTGGGCCGGGCTGGGCCGGACTGAATTGGAGGGTTGGGATCAGCCCATCTGTGACTGTAAGTAGCCGAGCAGTTACACCTCCGCTTCTATCCCATTTGCAGAACCAAATTGACATTGATGGCATCGGGTGCTCAATTTCAGTTGTTGCTTCGTGGTCTTCCCAAAATTGCATTCAGAAGTTTCCCAATCCCTTCTCAGTACAACAATAATAAACCTAAAATTTGTTCATTATACTTGTGTTGTAGTTACAACAACAATAGCAGTTGCGATAAGAAGAATTACTTGGAATTGACAGACGAAGAGCTGATGAGAGAATGCGAAATGAACACATTCAAATCATCCGGCCCAGGTGGTCAACACCGGAACAAGCGTGAGTCAGCTGTTCGTCTCAAACACATCCCCACTGGCGTCATAGCTCAGGCTGTCGAAGACCGTTCACAGCACAAGAATCGTGCATCGGCCTTGGCCCGCCTTCGCACCCTTTTGGCTCTTAAAGGTACATCCAATGTAAGACTATGTTCAAAATTGATGCTTTGGCTTTGGCTAAGGTTACATATATATTGTTTGATGATGATTTGGTTTGCGCTAGTCAGGAACAATGTGAATCTCGATGCCTATTCACCACCTCAGCAATTGCTTCAAATTCTTCCTCCCAAGTCCACCATTAGAGGCTCAGATTGTGGTCCACAAATTGGACCTAACAATCCTAAATTCGTTTCAGTACACTCTTGCTCTTTTTCTTTAATTTTATTATATTAGGGAAGGGATATTTTGACATAAGGCTTTGAACATAAAATTGGACATAATTTTTCTAACCATCGATCTAGAAAATCAATATTTGAGATGATTGTTAAGGGGCAATATTAAATATAATTTGTTGACTTTTAACGTCAATTATTGGATTTGGCGGAATCAATGATTATAAATTTGTGTCAATAATATAAATTTGTGTCAATAAATCGTGTTAAAAATTTATAATAAAGCATCCCTCCCATTATATTATATTATATATCTAAAAGAATTATTATTCTTTTATGTCTTTTGTCACTAGGGAATGCAAGCTCTGCTTGATCTAATTTACAAGGTCGAGGGTTCTATTTCGGAAGCTGCTAAGTTGTTGGGGTAGGCTACGATGTATTTAAGCTGCTTCCATGCTTGGAATGGTTCTATTTACCTATGTGATGAAGCTTGATTATTTATCTTGATAATGAGAATTTAACTTGCTTTTCAAGATTCTTATAATTATACTCGTTTATTTTTTCAGTTAAGAAGTCCCTTCTTATGGTGATTTTCGTTTAATATGGTAGGTTAAGCACTGGAGCATTATCACGGTTAATACTATCTGATGATTCTCTTCGAATGGCAGTCAATGAATTGAGGATTTCTAAGGTGTGATTTTACAGATATTATAATTATAAGAGCTATTATTACGACTGTTTAGCATAACGGTGTTTCAAAAAAAAATGTTTATCTCGTACAATTAATCAACTGTGAATATATCTTAAAAGCAGAGAAGTTGAGTTGAGCTTGGATTGATAGATGTATGTGATTGAATAGATATGGTTGTTACCAGTGAGTGAAAGAATTCAGTTTGGGTAGTTTATCAAAATTTTATGCTGGGTTAAGGGCTCTTAAGCCAAGTTCATTATTTGTGAGGATGATAGTGATTTCATGTGAAGATAAACATTATTGTGCTTGGTTAGATTTGTAATAGCAACAGAGTTGATCATCTTCTCCTACATTTAAAAAGTTATGCTAGAGTGATTAAATTCATGTTCTATAGGTTGATGCTCATGACTCATGAGAATGATGACAATGTTCACAAGTCAGCTAGAGTGGTTTCACAGGTACGGGTGGAAATCTTATTCTGCAAAATATGGTACCGCCCTGCTTGATATGGAGCTTTTGTAGATGAAAAATTTTGGAACTTTTGATTGAGTGGAGAATTGAGAATGAGAATATTTTGTGAACACTGAGGAGTTATTCTTTTAGCTTCTTACTTCAGCTAAAACTATTCTTCAAAATTATCTTTTGCTAGATTATAGATCTTAAATTATTAGCTTTTTTAATTCTTTTTTGTTTCTTTCTTAGTGTGCTCAACAGCTGTAGGATTCTTTTCTTTATTTTGTTTTGTTTTGTTTAACGTCTTCAGTTTTTAATTTTTTTTTTCCCCCAGAAATCTAACTTTGTTGGTAAAAACTGGGAAATTTTGGAATTTGATATGTTACTTGAATTGTCTTGGTGATGGAGTATGTTACTTAAGATGGTTCTGATGTGGACAGGTTCTTAACTCCACTTGTTTGGTGTCATCTCAGTGGTTGACACCGCCAAATAAATAAATAGTTGGTGATCTTCCTTTCTTTCATGTGTTTCAATGCATGATTAAGAAGTTACGTGTGTTTGAATTCATGATGAAAAAGTTATCTTCTTGTTCTGATCACAGCTCTGTTCCTGTTTCACTCCTCTTAATCAAAGATGCATGCATCCACTCAATGATAATCATTTAGAAGGGGAAAAAGGACAAAGCATTGCCTTATTTTTGTTGGAGAATATAGTTGATAGTGGAAAGAATGTTGAGCACATTTGTCAATGAAAATAGGGTGATTAGTAGTTAGATCCTGTCCTATTCACATATCTAGGTAGTAGGCTTAGAATTTGTAGATCAATGAAACAATGAACTACATACTATTGCATTGTGCCCTTTTATTTTATCATTTTACTTATGTAGTTGAATAAGATGGATATTAGGCTACTTAAGATCTTATTTGTTAACGATGTTACCATTGTACTTGAGTTATTTATTGGATCTTGACTTTTTATGTTGTGGGTTGCTGAAAATTCTGTATCTATTGCAATTTAGCATCAACTTCGCTGACTAACAATTTATACAAAAGTTACTTTGCAGATTAATTGTTCCTTTAGATATTTTTCAATGCCAGCCTGCCTCACTCTTGTAGGTTTTTCTAATTAATTATCTTTATTTGCAATTAATGAAAGAAAGCATCAATATAAAAAGCGTGTTGAGATATCTATCAGTATTATGTATTATTAATGAGAAAAGGTGTAACGAGAGGGTTAATAGAGGATTTAAAATTTTATCTTATATTTGGGGAAAATTCAATTTCTATTGCCACTTTTTTCTTGTGCTTGACCAGAACTATAGAACTCTGGTCAATAATCTTGAGTTGTTACTGGATTATAGTTGGTTTCACTTTCTTTTACCTAAATTCTGAAAAATGTGTGCTGTCTTTTCTAAAGAATTTGGATCACTGATAGAAATTTTTGGTTGCTTGTGTAGGGCATGAAGCCTCTTAAGTAGAACTTCGCTTTGGTTCTACTTTCTTGCTGGGCAAATAATCTCTTCATTTTCACACTATAAGGTGGTAATGCAATGATGATATACTATTGCTTCCTATAGAATCTAGCTTCTCTGTGAAACCTGAAACACCCCATACCACACCTGGATTTGAAGCTACCTACCATTTGAATGAAGATGATCATAGCTGATTTAGAACTCTTTAAGTTTATGAAAAAAATTTCTCAACTTGGGGAAAATTTGAAAGTTGTAGTATCAGTAGAGGAAAATCGCCAGCTATTTTTGAGTCCTATCAATAAGTAAAAGCGCACGGTAATCTGCTGTGATATTTAATTACATTGGATTCTTTTCAACATCTCTGTTTCTGTTTTCTAGTTCCTTGTATTTAGTCTTTTTTTTTTCTTTGGTAGCTAAAATTTATGAATAGACAGATATTGTAAACAAAGTTATGTTGTATGAACTTCTGTTGGATCTTGGTTATTTAGATACATCTTTAAAACCATTTGAATAAAAAGAAAGGGCTCTTTCTATTTATTATTATTTTTTCACTTGATTTGTTGATTGATTAAGCGCAAAATGATCAATTTTTTTTTAGTGTGTCAGTAGTTTCTTTTAGAGTGGCGTCTATCTTATGAAAATGGGTCTAACATATGCCATCTTATTTATGAAATTATCTTCCTTCCACAACTAAGAACATTATCTTCGAACATCTAATTTGATTTACGAGAACATGCACTGGTCGGCACATGACAGTTGAATTTTCGTGCTTAGTCATATGTAGACGTCGATGATTGACTATTGTCAAAGACACAGTTACATAGAATGGGATGCTTGAATTTTCATTTCGTCTCTTGTACTTGTTGGCTTGAAACTAGTTTTAAAAGTCGTCAACAAAGATTTGCTTGAGAGCAGTGCAGCAAGTTGGGGTTTGACTCAAGGCATTATCCTACTTGAGGCAGAATATCAACTTCCACAATCGTCTCATCCACAAATAAAAAACAGTCATGTCAGCCAGCTACTTGAGAATAATTTAGTACACATTTGTTGATGCATGATAGTTGGTGCAATTACAAATTTCGAGTACTATAAAGGTATTGAGTTATGTTTAAGTCCTCTTTTGCTTTAGTTTCATTTGAGTCCATGAATCAACAGATAGTCAAAACGGAGAAGAGACATCAATTTCCTGCCCACTTGACTTGTGTTGACATAGTGTGGTTTTTGCTAATGATGACCAACTAGTTAGTGTAGAATATAACAAAACTCTTTCTGCCATCTTAACTAGTGAAGTGGGTCTTCAACCACTACAAAGAGAGAGAGAGAGAGAGAGAGAATATGATGAAGAAAAGAAAAAGTTACAAAAGAGTAAAAAATGCATATGAATTGTGATTTTGCTAATAGGAAGAGAGTTTGATGCAGGAGAATCCAATTCTTGAAGAATAAGGTTCTTTCCGCCACCACACCAAAAAAAAAAAAAAAAAAAACTCTTTTGCCTCGTTGACTCATGTTAGTTTATTCATTTATATCCAAACCGAAAAGTTTCAGAGCCTTCTAAAACACTCTCTGTTATTCGGTTTTTATATTCATGACAACCTTGTTGACCATTAAAAGCAAAATTGTTGATGGCCATTATCAATTGATTCTAGAGTTTGTAGGAGAGAATCTAAGGATTTTAGTGGTGTGGCCAATGACCACATATCCCTCCCTAATCATCTTTCTGTATCAGTGTTTTATATATATATATATATATTTTGTCTCAACAGGTTCTGCTTGGGCCTACCATATATACTCCTATTAAATAATCAGAAGCAAAGTTGTATCAAATAGCTATATTGTATAAACTATATGACACATGATGAACCTGTTTGTCAAACTGCTGAGTGGAATCCTTTTTTAAATTTAGTTTAACATCCAAAAACCAACATAGATAAATCTCCTCCTTCCACTTTAAAGATGCCATCATTAAGCAATGAAAAAATTTTTGTAGAAAGATTTGATTTCTTTGCCCAATTCTATGTAACTACTTTGTCCCATACAGCATTGCTTTCCTGTGCATTAAGTCTATAAAGAAAATAAACTACAAACATAAAGTCACAAAGAACATTCTCACGTTTCTCACTTTAATTAATGGCATGTTTTAAAATTTAGATTTGATTCCTCAGTGCTTCTAAATTTTCATCTTCTCTTTCTTTTTCCTCACATATATACTATTTATGTGTGTACTTACTAGTGAAGCTTATCTGCACAGATGTCCCCTCTAAATTGAAGTCGTTTTTATTTTGCACTGTTTGCAATCTTGCAAATTAAGAAGATATTAAGAAATGGGGTTGGACATTCAGGGCAAGCTCAGGCTCGCTCTTGGCTCAGTTAAGGATCACGCAACAATTGGCAAGGCTATTCTACACAACTATGATAGCAAAGGCTTTTCTGATATCGAAATTGCAGTGGTTCGTGCAACGGGCCATGATTATGGCCCTATTGATGACAAACACATGCACGAGATCCTCTTCCTTGTCACAAACTCTCCAGGATCCCTTTCTTTCCTTGCAGAAAGGATTTCTCGTCGTCTTGCAAAGACAAGAGACCGCCTCGTGGCCCTCAAGACTCTTTTGCTCATTCATCGCCTTCTACGTGGTGGCAACCGCTACTTTGAACAACAGCTACGTAATGCACACGTTGCTGGCCATCTGCAACTGAGTTCCCCCTGGTTCCTGAGGAACCCTGATCCTTTTGTTTGGTTTCTAAACAAGTATGCCGCTTATCTTGAAGAAAGAATCGGATGGGTCATCAACCAAGCTGGGAAGCTTGAACCTGTTCTGGAAACTCAATACTACGAAGACAAATCGATGGATATGTTGTTTCATAAACTGCCCAGGTGTCAGGGATTCATAGACAAGGTCTTGGAGAGTTCGTCATTTGATATCTTGCATTCTGATAACCTAGTTCAAGCAGCTATGGTCAACACCTTGAAAGAAAGCTTCCAGGTGTACATGGCGTTCTGTGATGGCGTTGCAGCTCTTGTCAATACCTTCTTTGATTTAGCAAGGCCAACAAGAGCTTTAGCATGTGACATACTCAAGAGGGCTGCGCGGCAGAGCCAGGAGCTTCATAATTTGTACGAGAAGTGCAAGCGATTCATTGAAAACAAGAATTTAGAATACCCATCTGTTCAAATCATCAATATGGAACATGTTCTGGCGTCGGAGCAATGTTTAGGCTGTGAAACGACATCTTCATCGATTTTGAATCGTCTAGCAAATTCAGCGGAGTTGCAAGCAGCCATAACAGGCAAAGTCGAATGTGAAAAGAAGAATAAACAGAAACGTGATGTTAGTACGCCATCAACACTTTTCTCATGCACACTGGAGACTAAAATAAGCAAGGTGTGGGTGGTGTTTGAAGATGAAGACTTCAACAAATCCGCAGTACCCATTGCAGTAGGCGTCTTCAATGGTACAGTCAGTGACGACCTTCCTGTCCATCAAACACCTTGTAGTTATTCAAACCCATTTGCGACTTGAGCAATTAACACAATTAGCATTATTTTTGCTAAGGTATGTGCTTGGATCAGAAATTTTCGGTTCGTGTAAACTTCTTTCCTTGTTATTACATGTTAACACACAAGCAATGAGTGGATGTTTGTTTGTTCCTAAAGGCTTTGATTATGCATTATGTGCTTTGCGGGCAGTTTAAAACTATGATCTCAACATGAGAGAACAATCGTAGTATTGGAGAATAATTTTCAAACCCTTGATTTGGAGTATAAAACGGGGAAGTGTATCCTTTTTATCAGGATTCCCTCTTTCTTAGCTTTACTTAAGCTCTTAACAAGATGTTTATATATGGACTTTCATTTATGTGTATGGTTTAGATTTACTTTTTTTTTTTTTTTTTTTTATTTAGTCTATTTAACCACTAATCACATTTTTCCAAAACTTACGGTAAAGTTAAAGCTAAGAAAATGATCCTTATCCCTTTCTAATATATTGAGTCATTAGATTAGAATCTTCAAAATTTTGATTAAATCTTAAAATAGATTCCTATGCCAATATTAATTATGTAGTCATGCATGCATGTAACACTCGAAATTTTGAGTATATATATATATTATAAAAAATATGTTTTATGAGAAGATATATATTTTGGTAACTTTCAAAATAAAAAAAAAGTCCCTCATAAAAAGAGTGTATTTGTTTGGGTTTCTTGGTATAAAAAGCTTTTTTTACCAGAACTTCTTTTGATTTAATTTTTTTTGTTGCCATTTTCTTATATTTAAGAAAAAGCTTATAAATGATTAGAAAAAAAAGAATCTTTTATGTCTACTAGAATAAACCCATGTTTGACACTTTTTCAATAAGCACTTTTTGAGCATTTTGTAAGTTATAAAATATCAAGAATATTCCTCATTTATCATAAAATATTTATTTTATTATTTCCTTATAATAAAATTATTTTTTTATAATTTAATTATAATAGTTACTTCTATATTTATCTTATCAACCAACCAATATCTTTACTATCACTAGATGGATAAAAAATAAAAATAAACAAAAGATTTTAAATTGAATGACATGGTAATTACTCTTTCAATAATATATTGCTAACTCAAGTTATATGAAATCTTGATTGTAAATGAGTTATATAGGTCTAGCATTATTCTTTTAATAAAAGCTTTATGTTGAAAGCACTACAAATAATATATACGTCGCAACTTGAAGAAGTAGAAACAAAAAGAACCGAAGCCATATATAAGTTATACATGAATCATGTCGCCATGGGTGGTGTCACTAAGGATCAAATGACAGGTAATTTGTGGTTTAAAGGGTAGCTCATTGACAATAATCTATACTTTTAGGCCTTGTTTGGTTGAATTAAAAGTGAGGTGAAGGAAAATATACTTTGTTTGGTTTGATTAAAAGTCTTAGGAAATTAGATGTTGATAATCCAATTTTCTAAAACTCTTAGAACTTGATTACCTTCCTAAAATGGGAGGAAGCTTGGTTTCCTAAATCCACAATTATATATGTACTAAATTATGAAGAAAATCTTGTAATTCTTCGTAATTATTAAAAGGATCAATTAATTCCAAAAACCTCCCTTGTGGTTTTCCGAAATCTCACATGACCATCATTAATTCTGAAAATCCTACACACCACCGTTCTTGTTAAGAATTGTTAAAAATACAAATATTTCAAACCACCCTTAATCGGGCATTAAAAAAATTTCAAAATTTGCCATCCTCGCGTGTGATTGCCAAGTGTTATTTTATTTATGTCACTATTTTGTCATCTATCGTCTTGATTACCTTAAAAAATTATCTCATTTCATTTGGGCGAAGAAAGATTTAAAGAGACAAATGCTCAAGTACTTAGTCCTGATGAATGCAGTGATATTTTAGCAATTAACAATGACTCTAGATCTCTGTTTTTTTACATTTTGATAAGATTGAAAGTTGTTTTGGTACTTGGATGATGCAAGAAAGATCATTTTGGATCAAACAATCAAACAATTGGACCTCTTCTAGGACTTTATAGGCCAATTGAATTTTGGAAGAATTAATGGTTTATTTTTCATAGAATCTGGTAATAAGTATCTTCTCTTACCCGATCATCCGAATAATGAAGAATTGAGGGATCTTGAACTGAAAACGCTGGGGATTAGAGAGCCTAATTTTCCTTGAAGTGCGAATATGGGTTGTTTGATTCTTAATTTTGACATCCCTTTCCTTAATTGGCATCTCTTGGGTAAGTATTTAACAAACTTTGACTATATATATAGGGATTGGATATTTTAACACACGACTATACACAATTTTTTAATAATTGATCTACAAAATCCAATAATTGAAATGATTGATGAGTTAGCAACATTAAATACATCTTATTGACTTTCAATCTCAACCATTGGATTTTGTGAGATCAATGACTAGAAAATTGATCTTTTAAATAAACTAATAAATTCATTATAAGCAGATAGAAACTTCTTTTTGTACTGAAGTATTATCAGCGAGTTATTTTATCAAAACTACTTGCCATGAGAATAATGAGAGGTAATTTTCTCTATATTCAGATCTCCATCATGCTATGCTCATGTTGCCAACATAGAGCCCACCTATAGCTTATATTATCACCTATTAGTATACTGTATGAAAGCAATTCTATTCCTAGGTTTGAACGCATACGTGCTTCACGTTACTGATCAATATACATAGTAATCAAGTATATTATCAAGGAAAGTCTTATCGACAGCAAATGATTTAACCTAGAATTAAATTTATCCTACACTTCATGGTATGGACCTGAAAGCTAGGCACCAAAATTATCA
The DNA here is from genome assembly GCA_013180625.2 of Boswellia sacra. Taxonomy (NCBI): domain Eukaryota; kingdom Viridiplantae; phylum Streptophyta; class Magnoliopsida; order Sapindales; family Burseraceae; genus Boswellia; species Boswellia sacra. The sequence goes on from SNVD02005153.1 coordinate 199,777, forward strand.
CCAGCGTTGTTTTTTAGCCTGAGCCGATCGAGCGGACATCATATGGATATGCTTAAAGGGGTTAAATATTAAATTTTAAAAACTGCATTCATTCTTTTCTTTCTGAATTAAGGCCATACCATACCATTATTTTAGACTTCTGTGGGATCGAGCACTTCCACCATTTTAGGCATTCACTGACGTCATATACTTATGGAAGTTGATATCATGTTCCATCAGAAAATGCTTTGCAGGGATCCCAGCAGAAGAATTACTGCAAGAAGTGCTCTAGAGCATGAATAATTTCAAGGATATTGGATTTGTACCCGGTTCTATTATATGCTGTCAAGTGAAGAGAAAAGTGTCCATATTATTGTTGTGTAGCATTCTGTGGGTTTTGGTTGATTGAGAAATATATATGTTTGCAGCATATTATTCCGATATTCTTTCTTTTTAAATTTCATGGACCAAAATCCATATTCAATCACTTTTTGCAGTCGTTTTATGCCTAGTCATGTGTCTAATCTCTTTGGTTTCACACCACATAGTATCCATCAGTTGCAATTTTTTCTTTGTCATGCCGCGTTGCATTTTAATGGAAAATGATGTTGACAAAATATATATACGCTAGGCTTTGTATCTCTTCTGGATGGATTGCTTATCCTTGCTTTGAGCGACAGTTTTGTTTTTAATAAATTCTAATCAAAACAACTGTATAAACAAAACCAACCATAAAACTAAAAAAGGCTAACAACATGGTTTCAATTAAGTGAAAAAAGGCTTTTCTCCAGTATGGTTTCTTTTGAGAAAGCTTTTAACAAAATGGATCTATCAACAAAACAACAAAGTAGCATATTTTGTCAATGTTTATGCAATAAGCCACCATAATCCTAATTATTTTTTATTTTAGATCTTTGACAAAATGTTTTCAGTAACTTTGAATAAATTCAATAACAAGATCCATTAGTTCCTATTTTACGCCAAAACAATGGATATCCATTTAGGTTTTTTTTTTTTTTTTCAATCAGTCTAAAATTTTATTGGACATATTTTTGTCATTTGTTTTTCAAACCAGACATTTATTTATTCATAGTTAGAAGAAACTACACTTTGTAGACTTCAAATGATAGTGCAATAGGATCATCCTTGCAAATAGGGTTATCATATATAACTAGCATTAATTAACATGAGAAATGACTTCAATTAAGCGTTTATATATGATACAGTTATGCTATTACAAATTAATTTTTTTTGACCTAGAACTCTCCTCCATAATCTTTGATTTGTTACAATCAATGGGCAGGAAAGAGAAGTTAAATAATAATTATCTTCAATGCCAACCCTAAATAACTTTTTAACCATTGGATTGTCGTAAAAAAAAAAAAAAAAAAAAGAAGTTACGACCCTAAATAATAAGAATGCGGAAAATGTCTTGTATATCAGACCAACGCTTTGTCTTATGTAAGCTCCTCATGCAAAGACTCTTTTACACTCCCTATGATATGCTTTGGCACAAAAGTAATTAATATCATTATATGTCAATTATGTTTTCAAGGGAAAATGTAATGTATATTTGCGTTTCTAAAAGTAGCTCAAAGTGCTTACATCACCAAAAAACCACTTTTTAATACTTCCATTACTTATCAAATCTTGATCTTGTCTCACCTCCTCCACATCTGCCAAAATAAAATAAAAAAATAAAAATGCAGATCAAAATTTTAATGTAGAAACATGGCTCATATCAGATATTAAAAATGATTTCATTCAAGAATCGTACTTCTAAAACCTGTTACATATCAAAGTTGTTAGCTGAAATTAGACAGTGCATTCATGCTCTTAATTAATCTGATCATTGATGGAACGTTGTGCCTGCAAACAAAACAATGCCCTATGGAAGGGAGGGTGGCTTAACTGGTAGAAGTGGAGAGAAATGATCAGTTGCGATAATGCCCAAGAAACACCACAGAAAGAAAAAACAGAGCAAGTACAATCAAGACGATCTTAGATATCTGCTTCAATCTGCCTTGAGCCAACCAGACTACATTTGCCTCTAAGTTCCTTTCATTATCTTCCAATGTTTGAGAGCTTGGACTTTGGATCCTCTTTTTCCTCATCGAAGTTGCTATTACTTCCATTTTCAACATGTTCAGCTTCATTAGAATTAAAATTATGACCATTTCTCTATGCTCCTCTTCTGAGTATAGCGGACAGACCCCACAATTTTTGACCTGGCAGTTTAGTAAGTGCCATTGATTGTCATCCACAAGAGAGAATTCAAATGAAGCCTTATGGCAGAATTGAGAGAATTCAAATGAAGTCATGTGCTTCTAAATTGGTGTATAGGTTGAAGTCTCGCATAGATTGAAGTCTCTTGCAATAACTAATGTCAAGGCTTTTAAGACAAGAAAATGATATCTAACATAATGTGATGAGCTCTCTTATTCTCTACACATATATACTCAATCCATCTATGAAAAACAACTATAGGAACATGAAAAAAGATAAATTTCTAATGTACCTGAGTTTCCTTAACTTCCATTAGCTATTCAACATTTCCATGACTTGCTGGTAAAAACTGGAGAGAAACCATTAACAGTGGCAAAGCCTCCTTTTTTTCACTGATGGAGAGTTTGGATCCTCTTTTTCCTCATCAGAGTTGCTATTACTTCCATTTTCAACATGTTCAGCTTCATTAGAATTAAAATTGTCACCATTTTCTCCATCTTCCTCTTCTGAGTATAGTAGACGGACCCCACAATTTTTGACCCGGCAGTTTAGCAAGGGCCATTGGTCGTCATCTACAAGAGAGAATTCAAATGAAGCCTTATGGCAGGATTGATACATACTGAACCAATTTCCATCATCATCTCTTTCAACTACCATTGAATAGAATTGTTGATCATATAACAGGAACACATGATCTGAGCAAAATAATCTGCCTTTTTGGTCACGGAAATTAATCGAATTGGAATCTATATTGTTGCAGCTGCCTTCATTGGTTTCAAACTCCCATTTGCATTTAATATTGATATTCCTGTTATCATTATACCCCTCAAATGCTACAACAACACACAGAGCGAACCCCAAAAACGTACCACTACACCAATGTTGAGGAAACTCCATTGTTACCGAAGATCCTGAATTTTGATAGCTGAACCACCATGGAATTTTACTTCCCGGCCAACAAATACTGATTGAAGCTACCAGCCCATCGCACTGCACCATTTAAATGATTGTATTTATCATTAAAGAGAGGGGAAAGAGAAAGATTCATTGAACTTGACAATAGAGATACAGGATTACCTTCAAATAATCTTCTGTTGGTGCTGTTTTCCGTGCATTAATTGCCAAATTCTGAATTCTTAGTTGGGCATCTGCAAGAATATTCTTTTGTGCGTCCTCATTCAGTTTGAAGCAATTGGAAAATGCCAAAAACTGGTAGAAACCCCATTCCCACTCGAACACTGGAGTCCTCCAAGTTGGTAATAAGGATTCCAATGACATGCACTCATGCGCTTCTAAATTGGTGTATTGGTTGAAATCTTGCATAGATTGAAGTCTCTTGCAATAACTAATGTCCAGGCTTTTAAGACAAGAAAATGATTTGAGGTCTAGGCTTTCAAAATTGTTTCCAATTAGATATAAACGCTCTAAGGAGGATAAGCAGCTGAGAGCGCTTGGTAATTCTAATAGATCACAGTAGCTTAGGTTCAACTCATGTAAAGAACACAAACCCGATAATAGAGATGATGGCAAGTTTTCCAGCACTTTGTCGACTCCTGACAAACCAGAAAGAATAAGAGACCGAAGATATCTCAAATTATTAAAGCTACTAGGAAGACTAGTAACGTTTCTGCAGTTTGCCAAATCCAAAAGATTAAGCCGAGTCAGACGTTCAATTGATGAAGGTAGCTCTTTTATGGCCGTTCCCTGTAATTGAAGTAACATTAACTCTTCCATAGTCTCCAAGATTTCAGGTAAACTTTCCAATTTTGAGCAGCCATAGAAATCAAGAATTTGGAGACACTTTAACCTGAAAAGGCTGCTGGAAATCCTTTTTAGGTTCCTGCAGTTTCTAAGGTTCAAAGTAGTTAGTTTGGTAAGACACTGGACTGAAGATGGCAACTCTTCTATTGCAGTCTCATCTAAAAATAACCTCTTCATGTTCCAAGAAATCTCTGGAAATTCAGAAATATTTGAACAGCCATTGAGGTAAAGTTCTGCAAGAGATGTCAAATTACGGATGCTGCCCGGAAGATTTTTAAGTCTTTTGCAATCAGTCAGACTTAGTGAATTGAGTTTACGAAGGCACTCAATTGCAGAGGGAACTTCCTCAATTGCAGTCTTGCGTAAATCTAACTCCTTTATATTCCATGAAATTTCAGGAAACTTGGTGAGAATGGAACAGCCCTCAAGCGCCATGATCTCAAGATTTGGGGCCAATGTGACATCTGGTGTTTCACTTAAGTGTCTGGAGAAACTCAGGTCAATCCGTCTAAGGTTCACAAGATGCTGTGACAAAAGAGAAATGGTTTCACCAAATTAATTAGCTTCCACTAACTTTCAGATATATCCAAAACAAATAGACGTACAAGTTAAACTTACCCTGGTTTCTTTCCATAGGTAATCAACATTGCTATGACGCATTTCAAGTTCAACAAGGTTCTCTGGATTAAATTTGGATGGCAAAGATTTCAAAGGATATCTATGCCAATGGAGATATCTCAGCTCGCCAGGAAGAAATTCAAGGCCTTGACTAATATGCACCTTGTCATCCTCTATGTAGCCTTTACGGCAGTGAGAGCTATGGAATTTGAGAAGTCTAAGATTTTGCATTCTCACGAAGGCATCAGAACTTAAGTGTAGCTCACTTACTCTTGACAAGTCCAGGGATATACTTTTCACTGATTGAGTCCCCTGACACCAAATAGGGAAAGGTTAGGATAGAATATACAAGAAGAATAATTAGAAAGAGTATGTACATAAATGATAGTCTAGGAGGATATTTCATAATCGATGCTCCATACAATAAAGAGCTTTTGCACGCCCGGCACCAACCGTATTTTTCTTGAATAAGTTATGAATCTCTTGAGGTTCCCACAATCTGCTACGTTTGCCAGGTTCTTTGATGGATTCTTGACGAACAATACCTCTACCCATTTCTTGTATTAGATCATGCATTGTTAACCTGTTCTCCACAACTGTTATAAGACACCTATCAATGAGAACACTTATTCCAATTACTGTGGAGAAGCCGCACCCATTTAATATAGCTATTACATGATCTTCCTCCTCCCCTTTAAAGAAACAAGCAATATCCAGAAATATTTCTTTCTCTTCATTGTCCAATCCATCATAACTTATTTTCAATACATTTTGAATGTTCATGTTCGGGTTTTTCTCAAGTTTCTTCAATGTACTTTCCCAATCTTGCTTATCCCTTTTAAATAAAAAGCAACCCAAAACTTTAAGAGCTAATGGAATACCTTGAGCATAATACACCACCCTACTTGAAAACTCCATGTAATTTTCTATAGGATGGTTTTGCTTAAAAGCATTTAAACTAAATAGTTGAAGAGCTTCATGATAATTTAATTTCTTAAGCTCATATAATTCATTCACACGGTTCACAAGAACTTGTTTATCTCTAGATGTTATGATAATTCTACTTCCAGGATGAAACCAATCACTACGTCCAGCTAAAAGTTTTAATTGTTGTGGATGGTCTACATCATCCAGAACAATAAGTACCCTTTTACGGCGCAATCTGTTCTTTGTAAAAGGTAGTCCTAAACTAGGAATACCTGTAGTGGGATCTCCATCCTCTAATACTTTGAAAAGAAGTTCCTCTTGTAAACGATTTAATCCATATTTAGCTGATTCTTCTTTTACATTTTCCAGAAAGCAACAGCCTTCGAATTGATTACTGAGTTGATCAAATATTGCTCTTGCCATAGTTGTTTTACCAATGCCACCCATACCCCAGATTCCAATAAAGCGAACATCCATTATTCCTATGCATAACAGTGATTCAACTTCTTTCATGCGTGATTCTATTCCAATCAAGCCCTCCAAATCACTTGAGGAGATATGATTCAGTTTGTTCAGAACATCTTTCACAATTTCCTCCACTAGTTCTGACTCAGGTCTGCCAAATACGTAGAGGAATTAGCAATGAAACAGTAAAAGAAAAAACTTTAGGTTGCAAATAGAGTATTAGAAACATTAAGCCAAAAGTTAATTGTATCAGCGCACAGGAACCTAACAGAACATTATGAGTAATGCTAGACTGACAACATGGATACAACATATATTCTACAACACGACGTGAAAATTTACATGGCCAAAATTTACTGGAGAAGGAAAAATAAAAATGGATGAGGGAAATTATATCTCGAATAGGATTTTGCCACTTAAGCTGCCAAGTCACGTTACAAAATTTATGTTGTAAGTTTAGCATTATTGGAACCTTATTATAAGTGCATTAATCAAAGTATGCAATGTCTAGAAACAATTTTTTTTAATTTTTTTTTTTTTTTGTATCCTCTAAATCTCAAATAGAACCAAATAAAAAAAAATCAAATATAATAAAAAACTGAAGGTTCAATCCCATTCTGAAAGATAATTAAAACCATTAGGCCTATAAAAATTTAAATAATAAAATAAAATAAAACCGCTATAGAGTCTTGTTGAGATAAAGATAATGTAATTAGACATGGGCATACAATAAACAGAGAAAACAATCAGAGTAACTAGTTCAGTTGATTAACAATAAAAAAATGAAAAAGGGGAAAGATAATTAAGTTGAAGTTACCCATCATGCTGCTGTGAATCCCATCCAGATAGATTGGCTACTTGTGTCAGAGCAGCTCTCCATCTTTGCACCTTGTCTTCTGTCTTCTTCAGCTGTTTTTCATGAATAGCAAACGCTTCTCCATAGCTCCCAGTTTGTTTCCTAACATGAGAGGGCATTATGTGATAGAAAACTGGTATAACGATCTGTCCCTTTGTATTCTTGCATTCAATTATCCCCAAAAGTTCATCTAAGCACCACGATGAAGAAGCATAGTTTTGCGACAGAATGACTATTGAAAGACTCGACTTTTCGATTGCCGATAAGAGTGCAGGAGAAATATCTTCACCTGATCTCCTAACTTCATAGTCGATGAATGTTTTGATCTTTCTTCTACACAATGCAGCATGTAGATGGCTTGTAAAGTTATTCCCGGCGTCTTCACCTCTAAAGCTGATGAACACATCATACTTGCATTCACGACCGGTACTGTTGGAAGCTGATGACGAGGCCATATTATGACAGAATTTTTAGAAAAAGAATTCTTAGGAATTAGCACATAGCTTAATTTTGATCAAAAATTCATGACTGCAGCTGTGACAGGCAACTGCTCAAAATGAATTATAGCTTTTGCTTTTCTTTCTTCTTATGTCCAGCTTATCAGGGCTCAATTTCTTAGCTTTTTCAACCAAAGATAAGAATGTTATACTTTTCAGATAGACTCACTTGTACCCTGAAAAAGAATCATATAATCTGTCATTAACTGAAAAAGTAGAGAAATCGTATTCAACATATATGGAATACAAAGTGTAATTATATTGTCATATAAAACAATTTAGCTAGGCCAAGTCTCTTTACATTACTAAAATAATTTTCTTGTTTGCACAATTTTTAATGCATTTTAAATTCAAATATTATTTCCAAAACTCAATACCAACAATATATCCCTTAAATAAATTACAATATTATTTTCAAAATTCAATATCAACCACGTTTATTTTTAAAATAAATTAAAACATCAATTTTCAAAATTCAATATTACCACGTATTCTTTAATTAAGTATCTTAATATTTACTTAAACTTCAAAATCTTATAAAAAGTAAAACTAAAAATAATAATCTATAAACAAATACAACCATATAATTTAAAAAAATCCCTAATTCAATTAAAATATTGGATTACATTATAAATATGCTTAACGAATCACCCTAAATAATTAAAAGAATTCTAAATTTTAGAATCCTAATCCCCTTCATTTAAAAACCTTAAAATTCAATTAGTTTCAACCCGGATCCAAATTCATAAACAAATCAGTTTCGATGAAGTTGCTGGTTGAGGGCTATTGCAATCGGTTAGCTTTGGATTAGTTGATTGAGTTGTTGCAATGGGTTGTTGACGGTCAAGATTGATTTCAGCAAAAATTTAGTAATTTCTGTCGAATGGAAAATTCAACTAATAATTAAGCCACAATTAAAACAAAAATAAGAAAAACAAAGCACCTGGTCCGGGTTTGAGTGAGTTGACGACTCACCCAAAAAGCATGAAAAAATTCACAAAAGAACAAACTAGTCCACTCTTGCAGCTTATAAATAGCTTTCCCAGTGTATACTGCACAGAAAAAGCTTTGCTGGTAAACCCAGAAGAGAAGAGGAAAGTAGTTTACAGTGAGAAAGTCAAGAGGCTTTTGTATTGTCTTAATATTTTAATCCTTGAATTACGTATATGAAAATAAAGTAAAGGGGTTAATATCACAATCCGCCCCTTGATTGTGGCAAATTTCCCTAAATGGGACTTCTGGATTTATCCCCTCCATCGTCCTTGAGCTTTTAAGAATCGATCCATTAAACCCTTGAACCCAACCACCATTACGATTGAATAATAGATGAAGGGCAATTATGTCTTTGTGTAATTTTCAGTTAGCTTGCATGATTAAAAGTAACAAATAAAATAAGAAAAAATCATCAGCATATTATTTTACCCCTTTTTCTTTTAAGAGTGGGATTTGCATAATGGATCATTATTAGCACCATAACAACAATCATCGCACTTGCAAAGAACAGTAAACACACATACAATAACCAATTGTAACGTTAGAACAGCTGCATTAACTAATGGTAGTCTATAGATAACCAAAATCCCCAAACCCTTTTTGGCTCTTTCTTGACCAATCACAAACTTATCAAGCCCTTTGCAAATCTCCTTTGGCATAGGCAAATCCGTCCCCAGATTAGAATCACCCCATCCAGCACCACCACCACCAGCACCATCACCACCATTTCGGTTACCCCTAACTCCGCTACCAGCACCGTGACTGGTTCCAACAGCTCTAATCACAATGACAGCCGACGCAAATGGTGGCCCAGGAGGCGCATGCACAGCCAGACCATTCCCAGGCAGATGCAGAGGTGGGCCCCTCCATACGACCTCAAAGTGTCCCGAAACGACAACAGTCTCTTCCCCGATGGAAACTTTCCTCAACTTCCTTGTTTTTTGTTTTTTTGTTATGGGTGGGCATTGCTCAGGTCGGGTTGGATTTGAACCCGACCGATAGGACCCGACAGTTAGTCGGGTATATCTGAATCTATTCGAATCGGGTAAAAATGTTTGTAGATCTCGTGAGAACCTACTACCATCAGATCGGGTCGGGTCTAGCAGTCTTTAATCGAGTCGTGCTTTAGTAATCAAAGTCTTTTATTTCTTTTTTTCCTCTTTTGCTTTTGATTCTTCAAAATTTCAAGTAAAAAAACTACAAATAACAAAACAAAATAAAACCAATTTTTTATTTCCTCAGCATATTTCATCGATAACATTGCATTAACTGGAAAAAGACGAGTAAAAATTACGAGTAAAGAGATGCTATGATCAGGTTCAATCGTCAATATGCATAGAGCTCTATAAAAAAATTGAAGTTTAATGAAATTGAATCAAATGAACCTAGTTAGAAATCTCAACATATGTTCTGTGAGCACAATAATAATGGTTTGACCTTAGGCATTTTTATTCTATTTCTCAAGTTATTATTTTAAAAGTGAAAGAAGTTAATTACAAAGGTAACATCAACAAATAAATGATTTTAATAAATCCTAACAATAACAACAACCAAACAACTACTTGACTTCAATACCAACGTTCTACTCCTCAATTCCGTCTCTGCAACTACACATCGACTTAAGTTACAAAACATAACACGGTTTAAAAACTTCAAATTCAAGAATCAACCACCCAGGGCACAAAACAAAAGATCAAAACTAGAACAACACAAATCGATGCACAAGCAATCAGAAGTGTGCATCTGTAGGTAGAGAGAGGGGCAGAGTGACATCATGGCAGTGTAACTAGCAAAGAATAGCAGTGGCGGCCACGAATCTGAGCGAGGTGATCGATCGACGATGTTGGAGATGTAAGAGAATTTACAAAAGAAACAAAAAATGAGATTGAAAAGAGTTGGGATTGGGGCTTAGGGTTTAGTTACCGGAGATTCAATGCTCCTTCGATTCGGCAGTAGGCAACAACAAAGACGAATCAACAACAATGACAAAAAATAGATGGAGCCGTGAGATTGAAGTAAAGGAGAGATGAAATTTTGCAAAGGGGGTTTTTTGGTTATAAGATGTTTATATAGTGTGTTATTTGGTGTAGTAAGATTCACGTTAACATTGTATTTCAACTAATAAGAATATGGCATGTGACATATTTGAGTTTTTGAAAAATATTTCTTTCGAGTCGGGTTTTCATAGGGTCTAAAGATACATACCTGATAATTACAAGACATCACTCGCGTGAACACTTGTCTACCCGAATCAGGTCTCCAAAAAATGTATACCCGATCAAACCCGACTCGGGTCGACCAAAAGTGTCCACCCCGAGTTGTTGTTATTGCTGACATTGATTACCATGAGGCTTCCCTGTAGAGGAGCAATCCGAATTAAAAAAAAAAATAAACAGTTCTCAGGAATTAGCACATAGCATAGTTTTGATTACAAAACTAGGTAATGGATTTTGCGGCTCATAACTACAGTTGTGATAGAAAGAAAACTCAGGCAGGCTAGAGTCTATATATATGGTTGATATAATTAAGTTCAGTTAATAGACTGTTGTTTGGTTTGGTGTATGTTGGCCCCATAATGATAATATAAATTTGGTTTGTTTAGGGACTTCCTAATTTGTATTGTCGTAACTTTATTATAATTTACAACAACTCTAAATTTTGAATTATAATTAATTTGAGTTGATAAAAAAATAGATAATAATATTTAATCTCCTTAATTTATTTTCACGTTTTATACATTTAGTTATACTTTGTCAACTCAGATTATATAAAAAATTGATTGTAGATAAATTATGATATAGTACTATTCCTAAACTTTTATATCACAATAGAATAAGAAGTGGTGAATTCTATTATAAATACCCTTTTACCCCACTTGTAACACACCAATCACAAGTGAAAGAATGAAATTTCTCTTGTTCCCTCGTTCTCTGCTCTCGCAGTCTTCTCATTTTCTCTTTTCTTTACATTACACTTCTTTTCACTTTGCTCCACGACACCTTTACTTTCATTTAGTCTTAGAGAAATTAACCAATAGCCATCCTCTCCGTGTATTAAATATTGGCATTACTCTTATTAACTCAAACCGTTTCACACCCTACCCGGCAAACACATACACGAATCTTCATCTGGCGGTTTCATCAGACTTTTACCCTTTGTATATGCAAAGAGTAAGGTGTATAAGAAAAGTGCTCAAAACACCAAATCGAAAAAGAAAAAACCAAAAATAAATATGCACTCTTTACACTCCTTATAATGCAATTAGCTTCGAATACGATTAGCTTCTAAGTAAGTTTTTAAGCCACAGATGCAGTTATGTCAAATAACATCGAGGAATTAGGTAAAACATAACAAGCAAAACTGTAAAACATGTATATCAAATTTGACATGGTTTAGTTATAACCAACATATATCTATAGGTAGCCAAGCTGCAATTTACTAAATCGTTCATAATTACAAATATTTGGATTTACAATAGACAAAAACATCCTCTTTCATTCACCTTTCTTTCTCCCTTCAAGAGCTTCAACCTTAGTAAATCAACTTCCTAACCTTGCTGTCCTTCACTATCCAAAAGATCAAGTCCCCCTTAACTATTATACAACTTCCTTGAATAACTCAAGTAACAAAGATAAAACTCAATAAAGTTGTCTGCATTTTATTAGTCATGAATATCATAACTACACTAGTTAAGAAAGACACTATGTCGGATACCAATTATAGACTCATGTGAGCAATTATTCTTCAAGCCACGATCTAACTCAAGAACATAAACTTAGGTAAAAGCCAAATAATCAAATATGTAAACTCAACATGAACCGATACGCATTGAACACTCTCTAAAGAAAATATTTGAACAAAGTTTGCATTCACTGCATGTCCAATGACCTCTTCCTTATATAGGCTACACATCTACCATTTCTTTGTTGAGAAAGGATTTGATCAAAGCTTTTGAAAATATATATGTGTAACTAGGAAAACAAATGCAAGTTAGGATATTCTTCAATAAAGTTTATTCCTAAAGCATTATATGGCATTAAAACAATATCTTATTGTGTAAATAATTATCCTTAAAAAAAGAGGATAATATCCCTTATTTCCTACATAATTATCCTAATAAAATTGGGATAATCTCTCATATACCAGTAGAAAAAAAAATTCTCCAAAATTGCCAACTTAACAATGCCACACATAGCATGACACACGACATGATCCTTACAATCTCCCTTTCCGGCGTTTTGTAAGAAAAACTACCATAGGTCTATGAAAGACAAATGTGCAGAAAATAAGGGATATTATCCTCTTTTTTTAAGGATAATTAAATGTAATTAGACACTACTCTGTAGAATAAAACTTAACACAATAAAATTTAACAAATGTTCAAATATGCATCACACATACATAAATCAGTTAAGCACAAAGTCAAACCCAACAAACTAAACAGATTAAAAAACATCATAAAGAAAACATATCAAAGTTTAGCTATGTTCAACTCCAAAAATAAGTAAAAAAAAAAAAAAATCATGATTCAGCTCCCCCTAAGTTGAATGATTTCTCTAGCAATAAAACATATCAACTCCCCCTGACATTAACATCTTCTCCCTTTGTTTGCTCACAAGTTGACATAAACATCTTCTCCCCTTGTTTGCTCACAAATCACTAAAGTATTAGTGGCTAGAAAGAGACTAAACAGAGAAGATGTGAATATGAAAAGGTTAAACAAGAATTCCTAACAATATAAGGATATCAAAAATGCAATCTCCCCCTGAAATCTTGATTTCCAAACTTCAAATTTCCAACAAACTATTTCATTAGTCCAATTTAATGAGTTTGATTAAAATCATATAGTTTCAGCCACTTATGCATGCAGTATTCATCTTTCAAACCAATGTAGCCAACCAAGCACCGCATGACACATGGACAAAGAACAAAGGCTAGTAAGCATAAGTCAGCTTTAAACAAACGACAAGATTAAAATGTAAAAAAAACTAAAAGTAGTCTACATATACAAAACTGAAGCATCTTAACATTATATGATACTTTTTAACGAAGTATATATAAAGCTGAATAAAATAGAATTGAACACCTTATTTTGTCGTATTTTCACATAAATTGCAAAGCCATATTTCAATTGAGTGGTCAATCTTAGCATATCTCTCAAATACACAAAAGTTAATGTCAATTGCTTTAGGCAAAAAATAGTAGCTTTACATGTACAGTGGTAGTCTTTTTCCAAATGAGTGGGCAATCTAAACATATTTCTGCAATACAAATAAATTATTCTCAATAGACGGCTTTCACTTAGCACATACAATTAGCCCTTTCTATGTTGAATATTAATTATAGGGAAGGGATATTTTAGCGCAAAATTTTGACACAATTTTCTATCCATTGATCTCACAAAATCCAATGGTTGAGATTGAAAGTTAGCAAGATGCATTTAATGCTGCTAACTCATTAATCATCTTAACCATTAGATTTTGTAGATCAATGGTTAGAAAATTGTGTCTAGTCTTAAGTAAAAATACACCTCCCTTAATTTCAATAAATCAAATAGCATTATATTGCAATAGATAAACAATAGTCAACTCTTAATATATTAAGGTAAAAGTTATCTTATGATGCGTTTGATACCTCTAACATGATTGAAACTACAATTACTCAAATAACTAAAAACTGCCACTGGCCTTTCTTAGCTTTTCAAACCTTCTTGAGTCTAGTGTTTTTGGTAAATAGATCAGCTGGTTGGTTCTTAGTTAAAACATGCTCAATATGGATTGTTTTAGATTTAAGTAGCTTTCTAATGTTAATGTTCTTGATTTTCTAGTGTTGTACAAGATTCTTAGAGATATTAATTGCACTAGTGTCATCATACATATTTGTCATAGACTAGTAATGACCAAAACCATAATCATTCAACATCTAATTCCACCATTTTATATCAGATATTTTGACATGCAATTAATTGGTCAACAAATAATAATTGTTATTAGACCTAATTCCTTATGGAATGCAATTCCAATTTGAATTAAGAACCATGCATTTATTCTTTGTGAACTCAACAGTGTATTTTTAATCACAAATATGATTAATACTAAGCAAATTAGCTTCAAGATCATCAACAAATAGAGGCATCATCGAATTTAGGCAAACCATTAACATACAAAGTTTCTTTACCAACTATCTTACCCTTTGCTATATCTCCAAAAGTAATAGAACCTTGGCTACATGTGATGCGTTCGAAACTAGCAAGTATACTAGTCGCACAAGTAATAAAGTGATGAGTAAGATATCGTTCCCACGAGGATTGATTCTAATTGAATTTGTTATTTTCCAGCAACAAGAAATTAAATAAGGGGGGTTTTGTTGAATGATTAACTAAATGAACTAAGAATGCAAATGAAGAATAACAAAATAGAAAGTTAATTGAGTGAAAAATCAATGAGAGAAACCTGGTTAAGGAATCCTTCTCTACCACAAGATATGGATTTGCGAATTAATCGTAGAATTGTCATCCAATTACAGCATTGAAGTTATCAACCGTAGATAACAACAAGCTCTGTTATCACAATCTTTCCTTACTGTGTTGTTAAATAAAACAAGCTCTTTATTTAATCTCTATCCATTAAACAACCTAGAACAAGCTCTCTGAGTTTAAGTCAATGGATGCATTATGATAAGAAAGATAGGTTGATCTAAGCAATAAACACACAAGCTCGGATTATTTAACTTAGGTTATATTCTCCAATTGTAATCTCTGATCACAATTTTGCTACTAAAGATTAGAAATTCAAGACAATTACGGATCAAGATTTCTAGTCTAGCAATAGACAACAACCAGATTATATTCAGTTGGGCATTCGAAATACAATCCAGCAAGCAATCATAAGCATTAGATATAGGAAAATACAAGCAACTTCAATTAGAGAATTGGATAACAAATTCTTGCACAATCAACTTACAAAAACCATATCAGGGGCTTTGAAATCACCCTCAACCAATTCAGATTCAGTTACACATGTTAAGAACGTGGTAAATACAATACAACATGGAGACATTCCAGAAAATGAAAGGGAAGGGAAAAACTTAGCAAATTTGATGTAATTCTCTTGGGATTGTAGTTCTTCCTCTTTCCAAGCTTCCTTTCTCCTTCAAGAACTCCAAGAGATGAAAGAATTCCAGAGCTGAAGCCTCCTCCACGTTCTCCCCTCTTCAAGTTATGAAAATAAAACCCTAAAAAGTGTTTAAATACTCTGCTACAGTGACTTGCTACAGTGCCCCGTATTATACATGCTACAGTGCTTGTGGAATTATATTTCTATACATCTCACACTGTTTTGATTACAACTTTTGGTACACTGAATGGATTTATAAACCGTAAATTTCTCCCGAAAATAGACTTCGAGAGCTTTCCAACGGTATATAACATGTCGTCGGGGTCATTGTATATCAATACAATTAAATCCGAGAAGATCACTGACTAGCAGAGGTGAAAATGAAGGGTTTTACTCCATTTTTGTGCAAGTTGCTCCAAAACTCCTACAAACATGAAAACCACACAAAAACATAAAAATACCAAGGAATATAGCAAAGAAACATGGACGAATTGATATAAAAGTAATACATAAATAGACACCTATCAAATTCCCCCACACTTAGACTTTGCTAGTCCTCGAGCAACTAAAATGATACGAAACAAAACTAAACCGAAACAGAATCAAAGAAAAATTAAAACACACAAATGCTTCAACTTGCAAATAGGCCTCAAAGATTGTACTTAATTATAACCCAAGGAAAACTTCAAAATAATGCACTTGATCAAGAATTTTATCTGATGCGTTCGAAACTAGCAAGTATACTAGTCGCACAAGTAATAAAGTGATGAGTAAGATATCGTTCCCACAAGGATTGATTCTAATTGAATTTGTTATTCGAACGAAAACAGAATAAATGGGGGGTTTGTGATTGATTAACTAAACTCAAACGAAAAGCAAAGAAGAATAATACAATGCAAAGGTAAATCAATGAGGATACACAATGAAAGAAATCTGGTTAAGGGATTATTCTCTACCACAAGATATGGATTTGCGAATTAATAACAGAATTGTCATCCAATTACACCATTGAAATTATCAACCGTAGATAACAACAAGCTCTGTGATCCCAATCTTTCCTTACTGTGTTGTTAAATAAAACAGGCTCTTTATTTAATCTCTATCCATTAAACAACCTAGAATAAGCTCTCTAAATTTAATTCAATGGATGCATTACTATAAGAAAGATAGGTTGATCTAAGCAATAAA